>JABXJD010000610.1:0-243059 GCA_013375575.1 Percina caprodes | reverse complement strand
CTGCCATCCTCTGTGCCAGATCTCTGAATTATGTGCTCTGTAGCCACCATAAATAGGAACTTAGATGAGGAAGAAGAACACTTACTGTATTTTTCGGAAATTACCGTCAGTTTAAAAAAGCAAAGCTTATTGCTGGAAAATCAAATACAGACTATTCCCATCTCTTGGCAAGTGTTTATTTAGTGTAGTGAACCTAAAATTTAAGAAGGATGAACACACATGACTGAGGTTAACCACCAACACTGTGCAATAACGCACACATCATCAATCATCAAGCAAACTAGCAAAATCATCCCATCATCATGAAAACCAGTAGTTTTGTTCTGTGATTCAGCAGCGGCTGATCTGCTTTACTCTGGTTACTCTTATGTGATTGTGGGTTATTTCTCTGTGCTGGATCTTACTTTGAGAATACTGAATATTTCAGCTCTGAAATCCTCTTTTTACAGGTGACCCGGTTAGGAATGCCAACACAGATCAGGGATAAGTGTGATTAATCTCCACTGACATTCTTATGGCACCTTTACACAGCGTTCATCTTGAGGATGCACAGGAGAGATGTGTGTGAAACAATATATCTCTAATGACAGAAAAAAATCTGCCTCATGGATAACGGCAATATCTGCTCATTTAGACGTAGTGCTATTTTGGGAGTTACCTTTAGGTTTGCTCTAGTTATGGTTACCACACTATCCTTACTGGATATTCTGAGAGTTGTAGATCAAATAGATGAGATATTCTTTCGCCATAGTTTCATGGTGCAAATTAGGTTTTAAATGGATGTGAACTGCTTGGATGTTTACAATTATGCCGAATGGTTGCCATGTCATTTGCACTGGCAGTTTGTTCTTTATACTATACTTACAGTATAAAGTGGGGCCAGGCAGGTTTTTCATAGGTCAAAAGGTAGGTAGGAATAAGAAAAATGACCCATTAATGCTTTACCATGCTGTCACAGTAACACAATGTTTATTTGGTACATCTCAAATAAACATGATCTGCCTCTACTCTTTGTTTTACGCACCAGGATTCGGCCCTGGAAATACACTTAACATTGACCAATGACGACATTGAGGTATTTAAAATATACTTTATCACAGACTGGCTACAAATAAATGGAAAGCTAATACTACTACTACAACTACTACAGCTACTACGCATACAAGTACTTATAAGGTTACAGTAGTTCACCCAAATCCCAGAACATATTTCCCAATTACCCTTTGTGGTTTACAATCATGGCAATAGTTTTGTTTTTTGTTTTCTGAGATTGCTGAGATTATTGCTCAGAATGAATGGCATTTAATTTGTGGTGCTCAAAGCATCAAGAAATGACATGTCAAAAAACACTGACATGTCTTTCCAGGAACAATGTTCCCTTTACTGGAACGCTGGATGATCAACAGACCTCAAAGTCAACAGTTTTTAATGAGGGTTATTTTCTGAAAGAAAAAAAAAACAAATGGAAATAGGAAGTTAAGTGAATTGTCCTGCGTAACAGGGGCATTGTTTCTAAGAAGAACTCTCATTGGTGCGTTTGGTAATTTTTAAATGCCACATGTGCCAGAAACAAAATGCAGTACATCCACACTTTATTAGGTGGTGGCAGTAGTCTCAAAACCTCACCAGATAAAAAAAACATTACTGTCTGTATGTATAGATATTACAAAGGGTAACTGGGAAAATACAACTTGTGTTTTTGTACATTGGATGAACTGACACCAAATATAGAATATCACCAGCTGAGTTTAAAGCTTGGAAACATTCTATATTTTTTGATTGTCAACAAAGCCCATGAAAATGGCCAAAACCAACAATGTTCTATTTTGTCTCTTAATACTTTGCAACCTTCCTAGCCTGATTGTGGCTCTCAGATAGCATAAGCCAATTCATTCCTATGGGAAAAAAAGTTTTAAGGGATTTTCACATGGTTTTGCCTCATAATTCATTTTCAATGAGAGGAGAGCGGGCAGGTAGTGGAGCGGGGCAGTTTGACAGGTGATGCAACAAGCGGGTAAAATCCTGTGAAACTGTCGCGTTCATGCTTGTCACACGCACATGCCCGCCCGCTGCAAGAGTTTAATTGTGTTTAACTTTTCCCTGCACAAGCAACGTATGGTGAAAATCAATGAACAAGAGATGGATTCTTGCTTGTTTGTGAGTTCGCTAAAATATAAAAACTGCATTCTAAACGGTTATCAAAACATAGGCTGCGGTTCTTTTGCATGTCAGAGCATCGGCGCAATGTCAGTAATTATGACTATGCTAATTTAACTAACTTTAGCTATCAACAACAACAGTCCGTGGTTAGGAAAACACTAGGATTACCAACATTTGCAATAAATTGCTACCACAGTCAGCTAATGCCGTTCAGTTGTAAGGCAGGGATACAGTAGTGCACAGAATCCCCATGGTTACCACACATTGATCTTTGGCATTTAACGTTGTCGTTCACATGAGGAGAGCAGTGAGAGCGGAGCCGCGCAACCATGCACTCGATATGTTGCTCCCTTAAAATGCCCTTTAGGCTTACAGCAGAGAGGCAAAGTGCAGCGCAAGTATACGTCATCATTGCGTCTGGAATTGGTTGTGCCCTGAAAGGTCAGCGGCTGAGGTCAAAGCTGAAATAATTTGAACTTTGAGCGCAGAGCTTGGCGGTAATTCTGAGCGGTGTGCAATGCCAAAGTTAGCACTTGTTAGCGAGTTCTCTCCACCGCTCTCTCCCCATAGGAAAAGAATGGCAGAGCTGGCACAGAGCAGTTTTACTGCAGATCTTGTATATCATTCTTGTGTATCATTGTGAGTCATTGATATGCTCTTGATAGTTAAACCTTAAGATCAGAGATGGGAAGTAACAAAGTACAAATACTTAATTATTGTACTCAAGTAGATTTTTCAGATATTTTTACTTTACTATGTATTTTTGTACCGACTTTTTACTTTTAGTCCTTACATTTTAACACAAATATTGATACTTTCTTCTCCTATTTGTCTCCTTTTACAAAATTGGCTCGTTACTTTAGTTACAAATAATTTCAGTGGAGTTACCGTCATTCTTTTTTGCATTTGTAATACCAAATTCAATCTAATTGGATGGGAATACACGCTTAACGCTAAATCAATGGTGTGTTACTGGTGCAGAGATATTCAGATGACAACTTGCATATGTGGGAAAACTCAATATCAGATGATTATACACAGAGAATCCTCTCAGCTGTGTTGGGTTTTGATATTTGTACCTCAATGATACATGAGTTTGGTCTGTCAGCTGGTTATGGTGACCACATAATCAAACGTTGCCTCTACACTGTCAAACACTTTTCTCAAATCCATCCAGAGCACAGTCTCTTGACCCATGCCAGCTGCCTGGAAACATTTGAACTAATATTTACACCACTTAAGAAGTACCGTAAACATCAAATATCAAGTTCAGCAAAAACAGCCTCAGAACTTAATGAAAAGATATGACCAAATTTGGTCAGCTGTTGCGTCATCTGGATGATTCTATACAGATATGAAACTATTCTGCTCTGCTATTTCCTGAGCATTAATTCAAGCATGTTTACAGTAAAACAAAGGCCCTTCAGACATACACTTGACCATGTGATGCTTTCTCTGAGACTGAGGAAAAAAACATCTTGAACTAAGCAGGCCCCCATGGCGACAGATCTCCACCAAATTGCACTGGTGTTATTCATTGAGATTGCGCTAATTAAAGCCTTGCTTCATGGAAGAAGGTTTGAGGGTGTATTTCTCAAGCTTAATGGTGCGAAGGATTTCTACCTGATGAAGACATTCCTACCACAGGTTTGTGTCCCGAGTGCCAGCAACACTGCCAGACAAACCACAATTTAGCTCTCCACTACAAGTGTTTACACCTCACTTTGGCATGGCAACTTTTTTTAATTGTACCATGCTGTTTTTAAATATTCAGTGTGTATATACATTAAGGGGGTGATTTTTAAAAAAAAACTTGCAAATGGTACACTAAGCCTGTATGGTTTCATCTTGAGCCCTGAGCTTGTCCCTGCAGAGCTGTGGCTGGAGCCCACTCACTGTCAGAGTGGAGCCGGTTGGCGCTGCAGGGAGGGCAGGGATAAAGGGAGGGTGTTAGTTGAAGGGGATGGAGGAGGGGTGCTTCTCTTCTGCCTACAATCCCACATGATCTCACTGGTCCTGGAGAGTATATCAGGCAAAAGCAGCATGATCATTAAATGCCCATGCTGCAAATCTTTTTAATTATTCTTCTTCCTCCCTAGCCTTTTAATGAGAGGAGTATCCACAGATAATGCGGGTAATTGGACAATGGGATTCACTCATTCAATTATTGACCACTGAATATGCTCAAGAGTTGATGGGTAATTCTCTGCTCTGGCTCCGGGGCTCAGTGTTCAGCATCCTGGTTAAAAAAAAGCCAAAGAGCACTCCTTCTGGTGGATTGTAGGTTGTTTAAGTACATTTTTTGGGTTTCATCCAAAAAGCATATTACATTATAATTTGTTTAAACCATGAAAGGGTTAGATCTAAATACTGTGTGGCAGGCCTATCCATAAAATCTTGCTAAGTAACCTCTGGTATGCGATGCTGGCCTTTGCACTCAAACCACATATGCCAGTGGGAGACACGTATGTTGAGTAATCGGCTTTTGTTTGAAATCCATTGAAATCGGAGATGAGTGTACTAGTTACTTTAATGGTCTGCTCTGAATCCAGCAGAACAATCGAGCTGCGTTCAGAGTGTCCACTGGAATGACATTAAATGTTCATGCTGAGAGTCGGTGGTCATTAAAGGAATGGTTTGACATTCTGTGAAATGCACTTTTTTGCTCTCTTTCTGAGGGATAGATGAGAGGATTGATACCACTCCCATGTCTGTATGGTGAATAGGAAGCTACAGCCTGGAGAAGTTCAGTGTAGCTTAGCATAAAGACTGAAAACAAAGAGAAAAAGCTAGTGTAAAGGTCCTTGACAATGAGTACAACATTTTTGGAAGTAAAAAACGTATCAGAATCAGAAGTACTTTATTGATCCCCGAAGGGAAACTGCAATTGCAAAAATAGTAGAAATATCAGAGTAGAAATATAAATAAAGAAATATAAGGAGTGTGGATATGTACGGTATTTACATAGTTAAAGGAATGTTATTATTATACAGTATTTACATAATTAACATAATTAAGGAATTGCAATGGTGAAAAGTAATAATAATAATAATAATTGTAGCAGTTGAGTATTGCTCACATTTCAGGCCAGTGTTATTGCACAAAACAGATAATATAGATAATATTGTCCAGTTTCAACCTCTCTAAGTGTGTGTGTGTGTGTGTGTGTGTGTGTGTGTGTGTGTGTCAGACACTTAGAGGGAGGAGTTATAAAGTTTGATGGCCACAGGCAGGAATTACTTCCTGTGGCGCTCTGTGGTGCATTTTAGTAGAATGAGTCTATCACTGAAAGGGCTCCTGTGATTTAGCAGCAAGCCATGGATTGGGTGCGAGACATTGTCCAAAATGGCATGTAGTTTTGACAGCGTCAGAGAGTCCAGATCCCACAATGTCACTGGCCTTGCGGATCAGTTTGTTGAGTCTGTTGGCGTCCGCTACCCTCAGCCTGCTGCCCCAGCATGCAACTGCAAAGAGGATACGACCTTTAGGTTACATTTTCTGTGTTTTTTCTCATCCGTAGCAAACATTTTGATTTTTGATTGATTGTTAAGGAGAAGGCATGAGCCTATCCAGAAATACAGCACAGAAAGACGCTTACTGAGTGGTGTGTGTCATTTCATAACTCAGATAGTCTAATATCTAGTAGGATGATGATGAGAAGAATGGAAGAGGGGCATATGAGAACACAAAAAGGAGAGCAACAGTACAGATAGACACAGAGAGTGAGGGCAGCGCAACTCTTTCATGTAGTCACAGTGCCAACCACAAGAAGACGCAGGCAGAGTGGACAGCCAGCAAGTTAACTTGTCAACTAACAACTACTAACTACTATCAACGGAGAGAAGCAAGGTATAAAGTAAGGAAGAATGAGAGAAAGGCAGATCGTCGCATTTTGTATTGTTTTTGTGAACATTTTCGCAATGGATTTATTGATATGCATTGGACTCATTGTGCAAGGTTTCTGTGTAAAGAATTTTTTTAAAGACAGATACAAAAAAACACATCCGAACATTTTGGACCTTAACTCTATCACTCTGTAACAAAAGTTGCCTTCCAGCACATCTAAATCTAACTGATTGTTGTTTAATCTGTACAAAAAGCATAACAACTACAAGTTGCTGATTAATGGGGGTCACATGCCAAAGTGATTGCATACAAAGTAAATGGGAAGCATATTTCCTAAAATGGCAAACCATTGCTTTAAGAAGAACAGTATAAAAGAAAACATTTTTTAGCTAATGAATCTCACTTTTTGGGTGTTCCTTCCACACAAACAGCACATAATCTGCTGCAGTAACTTCTTTAGAAAGGTATTAATGATTTATACGAGCTGACATGGGATTGCGAGTAGTAAAGTAAACACTGTTTCACAGCTTAAAAAAAAAAAGAAAAAAGAAATGCGACTACTTCCCCCCATCTGGACCCCTGCTTAATGCTCAATTGAAAAAAGCCAGTCTCTGGATAAAGGACTACTCCAGTTTGAGTGAATTTTAAACCTGAAGGCAAAATCTACAAACCACAGCGAAACCCCAGAGACTGGGAGAATTCCCCCACTGATCATCCAATTTAGATGATAGCAGTGTGTGCGAAAAGAAAAGAAAAACAGGGAGAAGCAAGAGAAAAAAAAAATCTCACAGGAATCTTCCATCACCCTGCGTCTTTGCAGTGTCCCACATTGATCCAGTGCATTAATCATGAGCAGACAAACAGCATGTTGTGTCTGTTGGTAATTGGGACTCTCGACCATACTTAGCCTATAGCTACTCTCAACATGAGCTGATAAACCACTCTATTACTACAGCACAATGCAGGACACGTTCCGTCAACAGTAACTTGAGAGCAAAAAGCTTCCTGCAGCAATATCACAAAAGGCAGTTTATCTGTGTTCAGTAATGGAATAACAGACTTTCTACAGCGAAGCTAAGCTATTTCCGCAGTGGCATTGCTCTATTAGAAGAAACTGGTGGATTTTTTTTACACTTGGAGAAGGAGGCTTGCCGCTATAGCTTTCCAGCACAGCACGCATGTTACCACCCCCCCTCAACTCTCACACACACACACACACACACACACACACACACACACACTCCACTTGTGAAATTCACACCTCCAGCTAGAGTCATTATCATAATTGTTACCAAATACTGTAACTCCCAAGTTTTAATTGCAATACCATTAATTTCCAATCTGTATGATTCCCTTGCACAGACAATTTCACTTCCAGATTGGCATACCCACTCAAATGATTTCAAATAAACACACTGATAAAAAATAATAATATCTCAAGGGCCAAATAGCAAGAAAGAAGGGAGGGAGGGAGGGAGGGAAATTATTGTTTTAGGCAGGCAAATTGTATCAAGAACTAGTCACGGTTACTCTTCCAAGGCTTTAAAACAAATATGCCCTTCAACTGACGCGTTATCATTGTCTCCGCACTGCAAATAAACTATGCCTTGCCTCATTTCTTTTCAAGATAAAAGACCAGTCGTTTGGGCATAATGGTCAGGGCCAACAAAATGAAATAATAAACCATTCATTAAATCAAGCACACAAGTGGTAACTTTTCTAATAAAAGATTGTGAAAGTTTAATTAATAGCAGTCGTTAGCGCTCGTTTAAAACTTATCGATTTAAACATAACAATATGTTAAAATAATGTATCCTGCAACAGTCATCGCCCTCCCTCGGCGGGTCCTCTGCTCACACCACATTGTAATCAACAGATTGTTAGACATGCATTTTCTGGGCCACTGACAAAGCCTGATCTATGGGGTCGGAGGGAGCATTCGTAATCCATCCATAGCTGCAATTTATTATCTTATTTTAATTGTATACACAAACATTGAGGTGATTTAGGTGACATGGTGGAAAGATGAAATCCGTTTATATTAAAAGGGTTGCTCACCCCTGGAGTCCACTGCCAGCAACACCTTTCAATGACTGCTTTTAACAACATGGTTATTGTTTTATTGATCAGGGTTTTATTACAGATTTGACACCTATGTTATGTGTTAATCGAACTGCATATAATTTTTGACACATATTTTATGAGATTATGACTGCAATTAATTTAATAACTATTATTTTTTCGGTGATTTCAGTCTTAACGAGGTTTGTGGGAGAGTGCTCCATTCGTCTTGGCCGTGTTGTCACTCATGCACTCTCCGGCACGGTGGCGCAGTGCATGACCTTAATGGAAGCCACGGAAATGGCCAATCGAGCAAGCGTCCGCACTCCCCTGCTCATTGCGGAGCCACCTTCTTTTGTTCTAGGAAGCGATATCACTATTAAGGAAGCCATTCATAGCCATATAATTCCTCCTTTCTACACTTAAACGCTCCAAGCTTATGGGAAAATTATACAACTCAACCTTTTCTCAAAAGTACTTTGAGGATGTGTCATTTTTCAGGCAGTGTACAATTAACCTGGGAGGGTAAAAAAATAACCATTTTCTGCAATGTGAAGTAGGATTAATATCTTTTCTTAAAACACAAATTATGCAACATTAGCTTTGAACACAGTAAATCAGGAAAACATGGGCGCCTGCGGACGGTATGTGGGCAGTTAATGCAGGACAGGGGGACAGGGGACATAACAGTGTGTCAAGCTGAGATACAGCTCACACGTCTATAAAGGCACAGACGGGGCACTGTTGGTCAATAGCCTCCATCTGTGTCTCCTCTCATCTCTAAGAAGTGCACATCTGCTGAACATGGCACAATTTATCTATCAGAAGAATTATTAATTAATAGTTCATCTCATCCTGTATAATTGAGGACAGATCTGGAACGCCATTAGCAGGGATAATAAAGAGAGCGATACCTCCCGCCCACCTGAGCACATGGGAAAAGCCTCCTCTACTCTGGTTCTTTGTGGCCTTGTCAGCAAATGTATTCTTTTGCACTGAGCAGTAGTTAACAACTTATAGGTTTGTCAAACCAATTTCCTTCTTTTTAAATCTTCATAGCAATTATCTTTTTGCATAATCAGTTTCAAGACCTTGGGGGTCTACTGGGTCTTGTAACGTCTTTAAAATAATTGTTCAGATAGTAATTTGAAGTTTTGTGGAAATTGCTTAATAATCAGATCCCAAAGTCAATATTTGGCTGAGGAACTAAGTTGTAGATGGAAAAGACTTCATGGGGCTCTGACAGAAAAGAGGACCAGCTAAAAATAAAATTACATCAGAAGTTGGAGCCAACTCAACATAAAAGCATGCATGCATGTGTGTGTGTGTGTGTGTGTGCTTGGATGTTAAAGGGTGTGTATATGTGCGTGTCTGCTTGCACACTGATGCAAGCCAGTGTCCACGTGCATTCACATTACACTGTAGTCCATGTGTATGTGTGACAAAGTGCTGCGTTGTACAGGTGCACATCCAGGTTTACGGGGAAAAAAACTGCAGATAAAGAAGACCCATTTGAACATGTTTTAATTTTCCATTTTAACACACCATCAGAAGAAACAAAGTCAAACAGATATCAGTGGGAATAAAGCTATATTATCATGAAATATAACAGCTGTTGTGGACCTAACACAGCGGTTATCTACTTTGAGCATTTGAAAGATATCCAACTTAAAGGAAGGGGGGCACGGATTTTTAATGTTTGTCCCAATTACCCTTGTAATGAGATGTATCTGAGTCGGTAGTAATGACAGTAATGAGAAAGATAAAATGACAATGTGTAACAACGTAGCTGGCATATCAATGACTCGCCAGACAGAGCTCTCCGTCTAAAGGGACAAAGGAAGTACCATGATCCCCAACAGCAAGGACAAATAAAAGAAAATACAGGTCTAACACGGTGCTCCCCTTGACTCCTAAAGTATATATGAATCACTACCCTTATTATCACTCTGACACAGCAAGGAGCTTTGCTTTATGAATGCTACTTAAGGAGCATCTCATAATGTGCACTGACTAAACCCAATCATAATCTGTCTTGCCCAATAACAACAAGACAATGCTTTACAGAAACCGTCTGATGTCATATCATCATTACACTAATAGCAAGAGCCAGGGCTACTGTTAGCCCCACCCAATTAGTCATTTTAAACTGCTTATTGGTGAGAAAGCATCAATGATCAATTCAAGCATTTAGCCAGTGGGGCCGGCCTTGAGTCAGTGCCAACATTGATTATCTGAAGGAGCAAATTGGTCCGTAATAATGGGTATTTCTCATGATGCCTGTGTGAAGCTGTGAGGACTTTTTATTTTATGCAAAATGCTGTACTGATAGAGCTCAGGTACAGTATATCATCATTTATGCACGTTGTTGTTCTTGTGCCACATGTAAGGATGCATATAATCATCTTGAAAGTAAATATGTTAGCAAAATAATAATTCTCCTCCAGAATTTTGAAAAGGAAGTTAATTCCTAATCAATGCTGCATTCATCAATTAATGTTTATTAGCAATGGAGCAGCAGACAGTTTTCAGTGTAAAAAAACACAAATAATATGGCAGTACACTATCTGGTGAGAACCAAATGCTAGGCAAAAAAAGTTAGAGTAGAGAAGTGGAGAACTTAGCAGCTAAAGAGCAATTTCCCCTAAGAAGCAAGCAGAGTTAAAGTAGAGTGAATATTGAATTTACATTTGGCAGGTGTCCAGAATCACGACTCCAAATGAATGCTAATGTTGCTCTTCTCTGTTGGATGTGTCAGGCAACTTTGTTCAAAGATACAGTAATATGTCAGCGGTGTGTTTACAACTTGTTCTGCTGCCTCCAAGTGGCCATATGAATAAGTGGCACAAAATCTGCTTTAAGTATTGATGTAATAACATCTGATACTTAATAAAATGATAAATAGGCTGAATATCAAACTTCCTCTTTCCTTCATTTTAGTTTACAGACCTAAAGTACCGAAAGCTGGCATTGAATGTTTGGGATTCATAATCTTCTTTACTCTTTCAACAAATAGTTCCTCATTTTAATATATTTTTTAATATTTATACTTTAGTTAGACAAAAATACTGTATAGCTCCCTGTGTTTTGACAACATCTGAAAGCTTCTTTTTTTTTTTTTTTTCTTTAGAAAAACATTTATATTTTTCAATTCAAGGTAAGGTCTGTTTTTGGTATGATTACCAACACCCAGGTATCAATCATATCATCGACACTTGTATTCAAACAATACCCAACACTAAGGATCACATCAAGTAAGTTATACAGCAACGGTGTAGCGCTACCCACGCTGCTGTTTTAAAGATATAATCTTAACAATATGAAGAATATTATAATAATAATATTATTACAAATGTAACAAAGCCTATTATTCACAAGATTTGACCCCTTTTTTTTTTAGCTTTGCCATTGTTTGATCAACGTTGTCATCCAGTGTGGTACAAGACCTCTGACATAAACAAAGCTTTCAGCTATGCAAATTAAATACAGCATATTGACTCTGTAAAATGAAATAGATTGCCTGAAACCAGGGTAGAAGCTTTGAAATCAGAGCAATACAGCCTAAATGTTAATAGAAAAAAAATCTATTTAGCCTTGAATAACTTCAAGGCTTTTTACGAACACCCCATGGATCATCAGGGGGTCCCAGGTGGGACTGTTGCCTTAGGAAACTCTCGCTTCCTCCACTGTGGAGAGAATCCCCAGTTGGTTTAAGTCATATACTGTTAGACGCCAAAGAATCCAATTTACCCCATTCCCATACTTCTTTGATTTCCTTTGCTTTGTAAGGTCATTTATCTGCAATCTTAATTTGGAAACTGTGATTTCGTCTCTTTGTGACAAGCAGCAGGAGTTTCTTCCCCCTCTGCTCAGCTGTCATAAAGGCAGGCAGGTGTCCTTAAAGATGTTGGAAACATTCTAATACAACAGATATGTTTAAATTAAAGCAAAATTATATTGGACATGAATTATTGTTTTCTTAGTGGGTTGAGCAGAAACAATCCCCAGAGGAAGCAAAGGTGAGCTCTGCTTTAAGGTACAGCACTGCTCCACAGTAAACTCTGTGGTAGTTAATGAGGACCACGTATAACTGCTGAAATCTATTAGCTCAGAGATTTTGCCAACTGTATTTTACCAAGGGGAGAGCATTCGGTCCACCAGAAATTTCAGAACTTTAACCTAATCCTGAATGGAAGTGGCTATTGGAGGCAAGTGTTCCCATTACCACAAGCTTGATGTGAAAACAAATGGTAAAACACAAACAATCGAAAGAGTACTATTACCTAGAAATTATTTTTATAGCAAATGTAGACCATTATTTTCCATTTAATTGGCCGAGCCGTTAGACTGTCAAATAAGCACAATTAATAAATCATTTATTGGATGACTGATTTTTACTTTCTGATGTATTAAATATGTCTGCTGTCATTTGTTTGTTTCTATTGCAAATAAAGCCAACACACTCAAAATATCCAGGGTTTATTGATTTAAAAATGTATACCTATTAAGTGATCATTAATTAATAATAATTTAAGCATGAGCATCAAACTGTAGTCTCATTATTAACATGTATCAAATACTCCACATGCTTGTTTTCCCATCCTCTACATGTTAGATTTGCACCTTTTATCTATCTGAGGACATCTGCCTATGAAAATAAAGTCGGTCCACCGGGGTTAACCATTTGTAAAAGGAGAGAGTGAATATGACATCAAGAGTCGTCTTCTCTTTGTCTTAGCCAGCCTCAAGGTGACATGGGAGTCTGCTCTTATCACTAGAGCCAACTATGACACTTATTCTCTGTGGAACTCATTAAGGGGCAAAGGGGACCTTTGCACCGACAGCATGTTCAACAAACTAAGACATTTTGCAAAAACCAAAAATAAATAAATAAATAAAGTCACAATTTCCATTTAGTTCTATGAAACACCTGCCACGTTCACACACATGCCTGGAGTAAATGTTCAGTTGTCCTTTCAAGGTGATCTGGAATTATGCCTTGATTCTGCGTTGAAAGAGGACATTTTATATTCATTTTCAGATTCATACTTGTATTTTGGTTGTTTATTAAAACATGTTTACATGCTTTAATGTTAAAAACACATATTATTATTATTAATATATTAACTCACTGTCTCAAACGCTCCGTTTTAGCGCCTGTCTCTTTATAGCCCCTCTCCCAAAAAAGCCCAGTCTGTGTTCTCAGTGTCTCTTGACCATCATTGCTTTAACTCATCGTTGTTACATCACAACCGTAAGGAAAATTGTTAGATATCGCTGTTTTATTTCATTTTACCTTTATGTATGTAACCCAAAAGTTCATATTTATGTTCCCAGCAGATTATTTGCTTTAGCGTAACCCTAAACGCTATCACTTAATAATACACTGTTGATAAGACAGCTAGCATTAGCTGAAGTCTTCTTTACTATAAAATTTGCTAATAATTTCAAAATGTATAACAATGTAAAATACAGTCATTTATTTATCATAGCTGATGGGCTATTTTTTTAAACGTTTGGAACACAAAACTAATATTTAGGCTTAAAACTGTATGCTATATCATATTTAAAAAAATAATAAGGAAACATTTCTACTGACACCTTTCTCCTTGTTAATAAATTGTTATCTACCATTTATCTTTAAAGTTGCAACAACTCATTTCATTTTTTGACATGCTAAAATGTTAGCATTGAGCAGAAGGCTATTTATTGAGAATAAACGCAGGATTATTGCAAGCACACAATTAGCAAGATTAAGTTATTGCTTTGATTAAGGGATTATGGGTTCATAATGATCAATAATCTGAGGTTTTAATAGTCAAGTTTATTGTCCCAAAAAAGTTTGGGTATAGCGTCAAGGCTAGTGGAAAATAAACATTGCTGGTGAATACATTTATAAATCATTGTAGTGCAAATTATATTATTTGTGTTTTTAGCTACATCAAAGCTTTGTTTTTTGGGCTATGCTGTTCATCATTTTCAAAGACAACACTCTGGTTCACTCTTGAAACACATGAGCAGAATCAAAACACAGACCGAAATCAGACTAAGGCACTTCTAATGGAGTGCTCTGTCACAGTGTGGTTATAACCAAATTGATATTTAAAGGGAAATTAAGATCGGGAAGCCAGACTAACAGGTTCACCTCTGAGCCACAAACAACACATAAACACAGCAAGACTGAAGCTGGATGTGTATGAGTACCTGTTTACAACTGTAAATAATGGAGTGGACTGTAAGTGCAGCGAAGGGGGTCAGAATGCTGTCACTTACATAATGTAATTTGTACCTGAACTTGATCTTAGGCTGTCACTTCACTCTGCATTAGGGAAAGCTCTAATGGGGTGGAGTGTCAGCCACTGGGACTTTTTCTGCAACACGCAGGGCCACACAGCTCATTCCACAGAGAGCACATTTTCATGGGAGCCAAATTAACCACGCAGCCTGCTGAAACTCTGACGGCATGATTGATGTTAACCAATAACACAAAACCTGCTGTGTCAGTTAGAAACAACAAGACCACTAAGAGGGAATACAGCGTTGTCACACATGGCCTTTTGAAGAACGCAAGTGCACAATCTTGATTTGGCTTTACTTAATTACATTTTATCACCATAACAACACAAGGAATGTGAAAGGAGGAGCAAAGAAAGCACGAGAAACTGTGGAAGTTCTCTTCAGGAGTTGTATTTACACTGAGTGCAGCATGGTAGGAGCTCAGTAGACAAATACTCTCACATCTTAATTTTTTCAATTAGCATGGCTCTTGTTCTCTAAACATATGCAAACACAATGGGGCGTCTATTAAAATGCAACTCAAGTGTTGAGCCTAATTAGAGTAAATTGGTTGGCTTGTATTCTGAGAAATTTGAATGCAGCTCACTATCCATGTTTCGCTGCGTGTTTCGCCCCAACAAACAAACTGGCACCGGCTGCCTCATGCATATGTTTAGCAGAATCACAGCCTTGAAGGAGTGAAACGTGTGTGTGTGTGTGTGTGTGTGTGTGTGTGTGTGTGTGTGTGTGTGTGAGTACATGAGGGAATGTGTACATGAGGGAGTGTGTATCTAAATGTGGGCTATATTGTCTTGTCTTGACAATAATCTGCCAAATATGTTAACATTCTCTGAAAAACAGTGACTTTTCTAATTATATTACATTACAAAATATCTTTACACTGTGTCCTGATTGCTAAATAATGCATTTGTATATGGAATTCCCTTTATTATGTGATGTTTTGTATTTGCTTTTGGCTTCATTATCACTTCATAGAGGGAGAAGAGTCCAACTAATAAAATGTTGCTGACTTTGTCCCGGTGATGTTTTAGTAGAAGCGGATCTCTAGTGTTTTTGCCAACGTCACTGGAACATTGGAAAGGCTTACAGTACAGTAGGCAGCAAGCCAAATGGTCTGCTCTCTAGCTGAGGTGAATAGCTGCCTCCACAGCCAGGACGAGAAGACTATGTTGCAGCCCGCTGCGTGAGAACCTAATCCTATATAAGCTGAGGAGTGAATGAAGACACAGAGCTGTGGTAACACTGTGCTTGACATCAACTCACATTGGCCTCAGCTCTGTGCAGTCACATATTTTTGGCTTGAGAAAATCAGGTTTGTCATAAGAACTGCATTTTTTATTTGTGATGCAATGGACCAGATGGCAGATGCAATTACTCTAAGAGGCGATGTGAAAGACAAAGGGAGAGTAAACACTGCTGAGGAGACCTCTACGTGGGTTAGAGGAGGTAAGTTAATGTGAATCAGGTCTGTGGAAAAAATGTGAGCATCAGTATTAAGTCATTGTGTTTCTTGTAAATCTCTGTTATTATAACATACAGTCGTCAGTGTCATCCTTTCTGTCCCTCAAGCAATTTACATGTCTACTTACTGCTACATATGTACTTTATATTTAACTTGAGAAATTAAAAAAGTTGCAGTTTCCCAGGATTTTGTCAGGCCATGGCTCACATATATTCTTTACATTGTGTGGATGTTTTCTGTGGTTCTGATGTGCTTCAAATTAGAGTTTGCATTTGCACAAAATTAAATTATCTTCAGATCCACTGCTACTAGTAACTGTGCTGTCTAATGAGTGACCGTGGCTTGGAGAAACACAACCTGAAAAATGCATTGAATGCCTGCAGGCCTTAATTCTCTATGAGCTAATGGTCATGGACAAGTTGCACTTCTCATTTGATGCTTCTCCATTCAAACATACAAGCAGACAGCAGTGATTTGAAGTTCTTTTAACTTATTGTACTTCAAATATTAGCCCAAGCTACCTTCTTTACTTCTCATCGAATCAATGAGAAATGACAGATTGAAAACACAAACAATTCTAATGAGAGATAACTGGAAACCTCAAGCTGATGAAAGGGAGACATGTTTTGAGCATTATTTCATACGTATTAAAAAAAAAAACAGCTAATAAAATCTTTAAAATGGCCAATACAGCCTGGAGCAAAGTCCATTTGTATCTTTTTTTCAACAATTTAGGTAAGACAAATACAGTTTAGAGTTTCAAAAATGTGTCCAGAGTATGTATAAATTATTAGGCATTAAATGTTTAATAAACAGAGAAAGAAATGGTAAATAATTCACTTTGAATAGGTGGTGAAAAAGCAATATTTCATTAATATCTATTTTATTCAGATGCTAACAAACAGATCCATTCCTGCCCGTTGGAAACTGCACAGCCTAACTTCAGACTCGGCTCTTCGGGTACTGACTGTACATGTAGTGGTGCAGACAGTATAGGTTTTATACATTACATTAACTAAGTACACGCTTATTAGGTCTACGATATGGAAAATAAAACCGAAATCGCGACACTCAGCTCCATGAACCTGTGTCGCGGTGGGAGAAGGCAGAATCGCGACACACCCCTTTCAACTCCAGAGTTATCCTTCACGCCCAGATACAATGCTACCACATCTTTAAATTACTAGTAGTCCTTATGGTGCCTCATTCCTGTTTTGTCTGGTAAATTTAGCTAACTGTACATATGGCTAAAAGCAAAAGAAAGGGCTAACGGAGGTGTAGCTAATGTTAAGTGTGGCCGCTGTTCTGACTTTGGTGCATGTGTCTGTTTCCTGACGGTTCAGTAAACTGCCGTTAGCATCCTTAGCTAGCTAGCACCGGAGTTAAGTGCTTACCGGGATGGCTGCTAGCTGGCTGGGGGCTGACTGTGGATGTGTCCGCGGACCGAGGCTGTTGTCAGCTCTCATCTCGAATGGAGCCTCGCAGTGCCGGGAGATTGCGGCAGAGGACAGGGGTGTGCTAGCTAGCTAAATTACCATTATATTAGTCGTCTATCTATACAGTTAACGTTACTAATGAATTTGTGGTTTTGCCCAGAGTTATTTATCGTGATCACAACAATCATACTAAAAATAAATGAGCATGTTGAACTGTGTCATAATCTTACGTTACCCACCAAGAATTACATTAGCATTAGCATTAGCTACTTGTCAACCAGCACCTTTACAGTAGGCACTTTTCATCTTCGTCCCCCCTTACGCTACAGCTTAGGAGCAGAATTGTTACCGTTATTGTTGTCTCATTATTCTTATGTTTCATTACAATACTTCCATACTTCATCAGTTGTTTCTAAGCTATGAAAGTATCATGAATTGCTAGGCCACACGTTTTGGCATGACACATTATGCAGCTCACAGGCTCCACTGAGCTGTGTCTCTACATCCCCACAAAAAACACAGCTGTTCTCAAAGATCAGGAGGTGATGGACAATTGTCAATTTATTGACAATCAATCATTTTAACTTACTGATTCTGAAACTTTAAAGAGAAGTCCTTGGCTTTATAGGGCTTTTCAGTTTGCAGGATAAACAAATATAACAGTTTGCCAATATATCTGACCAATAGGGGCTTTTTTACAACACGTCCTCATACCTAAATGACAGAATAGGTCGATTGTCAACACTCCCAATATGATATATATGACCAAACAGCTTATATCAATCCATTAATATGTTTCTTGTCAGGCAGCAACCTCTCTTGGCTGTAGTAATTATCGCAAAAGCAATTTTAATCGTGTGACTGCTGTATTGTCAAGGGCGCAGGTTTAAACACATAGTTAGCTTTGTCAAATAATTTTAGTTCAAGGAACAAAAGTCCTTATTTAGGGATAGTAAAATTGAGGATTGGCTTAAAATTAGTCATGTCTTGTGTCATGTTGCAAAGTGTCGTGTTGTGTCACACTGTATTGTTTTATGTCATATTATATCACTCCATATTGTGTCCTATTGTATTGCGTCATATTGTGTCCTATTGTATTGCATCATATCATGTAATGTTGTGTCGTATTGTTCAGTACGTAGGCTCTACGCAGACCTTACGTACCTAGCCTAAGTAAGGGGCCTACGCAGTTGCTCTGGTGTGTCTTCATCAATCTACCGTCTCTCTTTAAAAGAATAGTAAAGCTGTATGTTTGTGTGCGTGGGGAGTGAGTGGTAGATGAGTGATGGGGTTAGCTCCGGAGTGGGGTACCGATAATGGAGATGGAGAAACAAAGTGCCTCCCCTGTGTTTTCAGACCTAGGTTGGAAAGCTGCAGCAGGAAAAGTTAACCTTCTCCTTGATTACATGTTGTTCACGGAGAAGGAGAACCCTGAAAGGAGTGCATGCAAATGCAACACTACCAAGCCACGGCCAAGGGGACCAATCACAGTTGGGGACGTGCACGCCAGGCTACGCCATAGAGTATGGTGTAGGGTCCATATCATATCCACTAGCATACACTATCGTCAAAAGTTCACTTACAAATTTCCATTGCACTCCTTTATAGACAGAATACCAGCTAAGATCAGTTGCATGTTTTTTTAACCAGGGCAGCAGTTTTCTGATTACATTATGTGCTTATATAATTGCAAAAGGGTTCTCCAATGTTTTCTCAGGTAGCTTTTTAAAATAATATCAGATTAGTAAACAGAATGTTTCATTGGAACACTGGATGAATGGTTGCTGATAATGGGCAATGCAGTAGCTGGTATTCTGTCTAGGATGTGTATGGAGTGGTATGTAAATTTGTAAGTGACCCCCAACTTTTTACCAGTAATGTACCTATGGCGTAGATTCAATGCAGGACCATAAATCAGTCTTTAGACTTCTGTGCTCTTGGTCGCGTTTTGGTCTTTTACTTCTCAATCACCTTGCCCCAAATAATCAAATTGTACCTGTTGCAAACTGATGTGGCATTTCTTATTTAACGTTTCATCTCATTGACAGAAAGGATAGAAAGTGAGGCTCAAGTCAACGTCTGGAAACTTGGTGCCTCCGCAGACACTGGGCCTCGGGACACTGGTAGAGACACAGACACACAGCGGCCTAGAGAGTGTGACAGCTCTTCTTCCTCTCTGCTCTCTTTGAAAAAGTACCTGAGGAAGTCTTCCTCTGCAGCATCCTCCACCACAGACTCTGTGTCTTCTTCTCAGCAGAGCAACATGGGAGGTTAGTGACACCAACACTTCATCATACCCATCTAAGACCCTCTAGCAGCACACACAGCTGCTGAAAATTTTTTGTGTTGAGCTCTCAGCATAACTCTTATGAAATAAACTATCATTCAAATTACTTGAACGTTACTACTAATGAAATAAACAGAGATTAATATGCAGACTAATAATGCCACACAGCACAAACAGAATACAAAATTTGACAAATTGCAAGCTTAATTCCTCACCATGCTGTGAGAATGCTTTAATAAAGTTCATATAATCAATTATGAAAATGTGTGAATAATTTAGATATTTAAACTACAGCAAAAAACGGCCATCAAAGTAGACTCGCTACTATGGATGCAACAGTGATTTCACTACTGACTGATTATGTTCTCATGCACTTCTTTCAAATGAAACATTACATTTAACCAGTATGTATTTTAAATTAAGCTTTCTTTCCAAGAGAAGAGCAAATTTGTTTCAATCTTATGTCTGTGCACCAACTACGGAGTCACAATGCGGTTAGCCTAGCTTAGCATAAAGACTGGAAACAGGTCATGTTCTTCTATGAGACTGACAGCAGTAAGTGCGATATTGAATGGTAAATATAAATAAAAATACATACCCAAGTACTTGTTTCACTGTTTCTTGCATATTTGTAAATGTCAGTTTTACATTTGGAGTGGTAGGGTGGCAACTGAAAGCCAGAGTTTTACTACAAAATTCACTATAAAAACACTATAAAGAACAATTACAAAATGAGAACCATACTGGTCTGTAAGACAAAAACATATTGTCTTAAAGGCATAATCTGTCATTAATGTAATCAATAATCACCCAACAACACATTTAAAACACAAAATATAATATATATTTATATATATATATATATATATATATATATATATATATATATATATATATATATATATATAGTGCACTACAACAGATAGCTAAAGTCAAAACACGGCTTTATCTTAAAATGTGATCAAATGAAAAAGACAGGCTGCTTATTTTCCATCTTAAGTCAAACTATAAATATTATATACAGTTAATAAATGGACCTGTTTATATTATTACAGTGAAATATAAACTAGTGTTTCTCAATCAAAGTGTCACAGAACATTCATTTGCTACTCTGCTACTCTGCTTTCTCAAAGTAGTAACAGTCCATTCAGCATTTAGTGTCCAGCCCACTTCTTCTGATGAGGCATGAGTTGACCACACAACCATGATCATTTAAAGACTAAGCCATTCACAAAATATCAAATATTAAAGAATAACAACTCATTACACTTGGATGAATGAATGAATGAAATAGTATTTTTTTTTTAAACAGAGTGAGACAACAACAAGTGTGTGTGTGTGAGTATCTAACTGGATAAACAAGAACAAAGTGAAGGAACAGGGATGAATATTGTGTATACATACGTAAGTGGTAAGAAGAAAGGAATACGGTGGAGAAACAATAATAGTTAGCATTAAATGTCTCCTGTATTGCTCCTCATTTTCCCGGAGGCCTGCAGTACACTGCGGGATCCCTGTCTATCCCACCAGAGCTGTCCGCCGTCAGGTGCACAGCAGTCAGATAACGTCTTAGCCTCTTCTGCTCTGTAAAGGCCCGAATCCACCAAGGATTGCGCTGTACACATACAAATAAAGATAACTATATGCATCTTAAAGGGCCTATGATACAATATAAAGAGTTGACAATTCAAAAGAGGCAGCTATTTACTCAATTTACCCCTGGAGATAATTTCACAGCTGGCAAAGTCGAGCGAGCAAACTAGCAGGCAATCGGTCGTCTACCAAGTTAAAAATATATATAATTGCGAAGTGCACATACAAATAAATTCAACAATTCAAAAGTGGTAGCTATTTAATCAGTTATTCGACAGTCAGCAATGGAAATTAATGATGTCCAACTCTGTGGAATGGATGTTTGGAACGATGTGAGGCTGCATACCCCGGAAATAGGCGGTAAAAAGCGTAAAACAGAGTCCAATGGGAATGTCGCCACCCTTTCTTTCTATATAACTCTGGATTAATCCATACACAGACTGAAGTGAAAAAATACTTTCTGGTTTTAGAAGTATTTAAACTATTTATTGAAGAACACCATAACTTCATTTACCACTTTATCCATGGGACAAGTAGTTACAAACCGACCCAATTTATTAACTAATGAACGCAAACCAAAATAATTTGCCATTGTTGTTTATGGACCCGGTATTACTTACGCCGCTCAAAGTGGCCCAATGTTAGATAGCAACACCACTTCAAGACCTCAATAGCATGAATTCAGGTAACTAAAAGTGCACTCACTCTGGCACAAACTGGATCATTCGTAAATTCTGAGCGCTTTTGGAATATACTGTTCGGTTGTTCAGAGCACCCCACTCTCAGAGCACTCAGTCTGAGGAGACGGAGCAGCAGAGAGCCAAGCCCAGCAAATGTGTTATGAACAGTTGAAATGGTTGGAACTACCCTAGCAAAATGCAACAACTGTGGACTGATGGGGGAATTAAATTAAATAATTCTCATCATAATGATCTCTTACATTGTCATCCTCACTGTCGACAAGCTCCTGCACAAGAGACACTACATTTTATATACTTTATACTCTGCAGTAACATTAAAATGACTCTGAATAACTTGAAAATTTGCCTCAATTCATCCTCACGCAAGGCCCTTATAATACCATAAAGGATATTCTTCCTCAGCATTGTTGCCAACTGTATTTTGGTTGTGATCTAGGTGCAGATATAGCAATGTTTTAGATAATTTGGTAGCCTTGTAGGAGGTTTGCTTTCCCCAAATCCTTTGCAACACAAGCCAGATGGACTTTCCTACGACATGTCTTTGTTGAGTAACTGTTAATGGTCAGTGTCATTTGACGATCTCATGCTTTATAGCACCCATGGGGGCATCATTTGGCAAAGGCTGCTGGCACACACAGTAGTACATTGTTTCACTGCAACCACAAGGCAACTTGAAATGCTCCTGACAAAGTATAGGAGAGACTTCTGGTAATTGATTATGTCTCCAAACAGCTTTCTTGTCTCTCTGTTAGGGATTAAGGCATGATTTTATAAATTATGCATGGGTAAAGGAAGAAAAGAAGGCTTTTAAAATGTTAGCGGTATAAGTGAAGAGCAGCTCTTATAGAAGCACAGATGATTTATGTCCCAAGATATGGTTTAAACCCAATTCATCACACATTAGCTGAAAGAGGTCATTGCAAATGTGTGAAGGGGAAAGGCCTTTTGTTGAAGACCAACAAAAAACTCCAAAATAATTTCTTGTTGAATAAATACAATAAGGCAAACCATGTTTTGAATATCCTACCTGACTGTACGTGTCTCCCTCAGTTGACTGTGCAGGAATTATCCTGAACTGTCTCTTCTGCCAGTTCTACGATATGATCCTCATGCTACCTGACTCCTGTGAGAGAGTTGTCAATCACTGCTGCCCCAACTACAAACAAGTTGTCACCGCAACGGAGTCTACTCCCAGCAGTAACGATGACTCCTACGTGGAATTGGACTGTGGTCCGTTCGGTTCCTGTCATGATGCAAGTGACTGCCTGGAGTTGGCTATGGAGCTTTCTGAATTATGCTATCACTAATGGGAAACCCATACAGCATTAATCCCCAATAATGATAAGAAACTGGTTGGATAATCAAATATCAGACTCCTGTGAAGTGGAGAATGTCTAAGCACAATTAGAAAGAAGTTACAAAGTAAAAACCATACAATCAAATGAAAGCTGTAATACGCAACATTTGGGATATTAATATAACAATAAATATATACATTACCCATCTGTATATGCATGTGGCCTTGTGTTTATGTGTCTAATGAATGTATGAAATAGACCCTGAATACGTATTCAGCCAGAACATTTTATATTGTCGATTTCAGAATGGGTTGTTGACAACTGATTGTTGCATTCACATCCCAAACTGCCCTTGTAAATACATATTTCTTTGTTTGACCTTGTTTTACTTGGTTGTTACACATCATTGCTCTGACAATCCCCATCTACTGTATATACTGAATGAATGAATACCTTAACAGTCTGACTAATGTAGCGTCTTGAATTTCAGCAACGGAGCACTATCCTCACAAACAATACACTGGCCTTGAGGACTGCGAATTGAAATCTCTGCTCTGTTGATACACACACTGACACATCAACAAGCACTCCGGCTTCAACATGATAGTCTTTCTGAAGTATGGAAAAAAATCTTGAAGCCTGTCCCCTGTTGAGTGGGCCTATTTCAGTTCAAGTGCCACTGGAAACCCAGGAGCTTGTGGATATGGCATGTGTAGGACACTTGTCCTTGTCGCTCCCCTCGACCTCTGTTCTCAAAGACAGTTCTCTCAAGTGGTAGATCACTGTTTGGATCACTTCAGTCTGATATATGTCCTTGTCACATAATGGGAAATGAACGCAGAAGCATGGCTGTTATGTCAGTGTGAAAACAGTATACAGGACAACAATGTACTTACGAATCATCTGTTTCCCAAAGAGGTCAGTGTGAGAGCCGAGGTGCGCAACACAGTGTTACCCGATTAACTTCCATTACCAAACATTTGTTTTCTGCCATTACATGTAAAGACCAAGAGAGTAACCTCACTCGATAAACAAGGAGACTATTATAGTGCAGTTGTCAGAAGCACTGCTGCCTCCTGTTGTCACAGTTATACACTGTGGTAATGGTACTGTACTACAGTCCTGAGATGAAAGCATATGGGGTATGGATCTGACTTTGATGATTTGCTATTGTGTGTAAAGCAGATATACCATGACCTATCATTTCTACTAATGTGTTTCAGCTTTGTAGCTCAAAAATAGTTTACACTACACTGCCCTTGAGCCTTAGTGAGTCAAAGGAAGATGTCATGTTTTGCACTGAAAAATAAAGGGTTATGTTATCAGTTCTGCCTCACTTTGATTTCACTGTATTTCTAAGGTCATAATTATATATTTTGCTTAATTATTTAGTGTTTGAAAGCAGTATAAAGAAAACCAGACAATCACACAAACTGTACAGTGTTTTACACTGTAAAAGACTATGGCCACATGTTGGCTCTGTTAATACCTAGTACATGTAGAAAGTTCATGCCAGTGTCATATTAAAATCAATTTTCAAAGAGAAAGTTGCATGAGCTACCCTTCCCCATAGATATCTTATTTCCGTGTCTTTCTTTAGTTGTTTTTTTGCATTCACAGCAGAGACTTTCTGAACGTGGCATGCAATGGCTTTTTATGCCTTTGTATAATATTCTTAGACTCTGGACTAGCCAGACCCTCCTCCACAGCACTGTAGAGAAAGGTCTGGCAAAGCGAGACTACTACAGGGCTGACATTCACTGTCTGTGGACAAGGTCCCAAAACCTGTTGTAAAAACACAAAACATAGAAACTTCTGGTATTTAGACTTTTTTTGTTAAATTACACAAGCTTACATTTAAGAAAGTCTCCAAACAAAAATTTATGTTACTACCTGTTGAACATGTTAGATCTAGCATAGCATGTAAAATAAGGAAAATGTATTTCCTTTCTGTTGAAAGGTCCAGTTTCCACTACTCACAGTTCAAGATAATATGTGACAGCAGCACATTTGGGACTGAAGGTAAATAATGGTCCTGCAGTACTTTTTATGTACTTGCTTATCGCAGAATCTTACATTTTTCTTCATAATTGTGTCCATCGTTTGTCCAAGTGGTAACCATGAATATGTGAATATATTAACATCCTGATAACATGATATATTGGTCAGTGTTGTTATACTGGCTTATGAACTGAGCCTCGAGACAAGTCATATTAAAGAAATATTTTGCAAATGCAGTATTTTCCAATAAAATGTGAACGTTGTTTGACAGGTAATATTAAAACCAGGCTGGAACAGCTGTAGAGATAAGGGTTTCTCCAAATCCAAATTCTTAATAATTATAAATAATTTAAAACTTTGATCATTTGTGTTGAAATATGCACTTTAGTCACACAGCACAAACAAGGGTTAGTCTGCATTCATCAGGAAATCACAAGCAACTCTGAGAAAGTTATTTTACAAAAACAAGTTAAAAGGAAAAGAGAGGTGTAATAAAATGGCTTTACACATTGCATACAAACAATTGTACATCTAATACCATTAATGGAAGAACTGAAGAGGTCAATTTCCGAAGTACTTATGCTCATAAAATCTCTAGGTATTGCATGAAGTAAACTGTTCAGTCTGCATTGTATTTTTAGATGGAATCAGTCCTCTTACAGTGTATGAATTAGGCTCTAAACTGTGACCACGTTAGACCTCCTGAAAGTGGCACAGAAGCTCAGACAGCACTGCACAGAATACAAAAAATAAATGTAGATACTGCACATGCTGTGCAAAATTGTATGTTGCCGGTTACATCTACAGGGAACACTGCTTGTGACCAATTTTCTCATTACCTGGTGCAGCACAATTACAAAGCTGAGTGCTATTGCTGATACTGCTCCATAAAACCTACTGGAGGTCCTTTGTGGTTTTTTGAACATAAAGTGTGCCTGCATAAACAGATGCCAGTTTTAGAGCGAAAAACATCTGCACATCTTAAACTCGCTGGATCTCTTTCAAATTACCTGATGGCTTTGGGAGTAGCATGGGCTTCAGCTTTTTTTAATAACATCCAAATGGCCTGTCCTTTACTGGCTGGGCTCAAAAATGGCCCCATCCTGGACGAGCGGATGTGGACAAGGTCAGGTGGTTTTCACTGCTGCAGAACACATGCATGCACCTTAATGGTTGCTCAGAGGATAGTGTTAACCCATTAGCTTGCCTAATACAACTCTAGTTCACAGCTTAATTCAAAACACTTGTGTAGAGGGTAAAAAAGAAACCGTAATATTGAAATGATTAAGTGTGAAATGTGTTGTTGCAAGCAAAACACTTCAAAACGCTGCATGCCTCTCCACTGTTGTGTTTAGTGACACAAGCCTTGCATTAACAAAGTGATCTAATCGCGTGCTGCTTTGCCATGTTTACATGCATCTCTGCTCACTAATCGGATATGAGATTTCTTCAGAGTTCAGGCCCTGATCGCTTCATTAGTGTGAAGCTGCTCTTCCTCCAGAGCACACAGCACTAATAGTGTTTCCCTTCAGACACAGCTCTTGCAGCCCAGAGTGGCCTCCCGAGGAAGCAGCACCATTAAATATTAATGCCATGTGTTTAGAGGATTTTTATTTCAAACAGCGGGTTTGTCAGCATCTTATGTAGTGTTCCTCAAGATTATGTCCATGTGGAAAACAGGGTCCCAAAGCTTTGTGTAGCATTGTGCCTTCAGAATAATTTAGGCCTGTTTTTCTAATGGTCTTTCTGTGTTAATATTGCCTACACTTTTACTGTGATTTTCTCAAGTGAATGGAGCATTTTTAAGTGGCTGAGAGTACTGCTCTCTGTACCTTGCAGCGTGCAATGTAGCTGTCACAAGGTGAAGAATGTTTGGGTGCATTCATCTTGACGTCACTTCAAATATTTGATGCATGTGTTTCTCATAAGCCCATTTTGCAGTTACACCCATGATGCAGAACACTATCAAAGCAAAATTTAGCTTCACCAAATTATGTTATTAGAAGACAGTAAACATTAAATAACAAAGATCCTCAACATAATCAAACCCATATAAGTTTCTTTCATTGTTGGTCTACCACATTACATCTGTAAATGCAGCGGGACAAGTCTAAATGTATTAAAAATCTGTCAAGAAATTTGTAATATGTCCTCATTTTTTGTCATTTGTTCTATTGTCCTAGTTTACATGCCAATTTCACAATTACCCCCTCAAATGAACCTGACCTCACTCTCATATATGGATGTGGTGTGTGTGAGCATCATCCTCAATTAGGTCAGGGGCGTTAATAGTACAGTGGAAAACGAACGCTCCCCACAACATCCTCCAGGAATTGCGCCTGACACTACTGACTCTCTTGAATCTATATTTGGGCCAAGCGCGTGGATGTGTGTCACCCAAGACTACCCGCCTAATCTCCGCCAGAGAAAGTAAAGTGAGTTGTGTGCTCATGGGCGGAGATTGTCAAGACACAAAGGGAGCTCCCAGCAGGCACCGCAAAAACCAGGCCCTGGGCAGGTTTTTATGATACCTTTCAATCAGCGGATGATTCCCAGCTGAAATGACAGGTGATTTGACTCAGCCTCCAATTAATGACCTAATTTTAACAATTAAGAACAGAGGAGGAAGGGGAAAGCCCCACGAAAAAACAGCGAACAGGGCCGGGGGGCAAGTTTTGATGCCTTGTACTGGCGATCTTGCTACGTCGAACGTGACTGGAGCCTGTCGTCCCGGCTCAGGTGACCTCTCCCTCCTTTAATCAGGTGGCGTCCTGCAGGGAGAGCACACATTGGTGAGGAGCTGGCATGCAGATGGAAGGGTGGAAGGAGGAGGAGGGTGTGGCTTAGATAGGTTGAAGGGGTGACAAGAGGGTGGCAAGGGGATGATGGAGTGCATCAAGCTGTGTGCCCCCCCCCCTTCCACCCTTTCTTGCCCCCACCCCCCACTGCATAGAGGAAATTAAAGAGCTGTGTAGCAGGAGGAGAAGAGGGGAGGAGGGTGGTGATTTAGAGCGTGGCGCAGGGGGATGGGGACCCGGCGCATTGGAGTTAATTACTGAATAATGAGGAACAATTTATTGTGTTCTTGTTAGAGACATCAAAATGCTGCTGGATAGTGCATATAGAGAAGAGCATGCCTCTCTCTCACCCCTTGTGCATCTGCTAAAATGTGGTGTTTAACTCACAGCAATTAAATACCCCTGCCTTGCTTTTCCTTAACGTATACAGTGAGGGTTTTGCAGGTCTTCTTGGCTGATGGGAGGACTTATCACATACAGTACTTCCACTTTCCTCTAGACCCTCTGGGTTTATACTAAAACCTAATGAGAGCTACACTGACTGGCTCAGTCTGTTTTCAAAGCTTGCAAAGTTGATTTTGCCCAGAATTAAAACTGCCGCTGGCAGATTTGGTCAACTAGCAAGCTAGCTAATTAAGCTAACGTTTGCTCCTTGAGTTGGTTTTTCCAGTTTACTTATATTAAAATGAGAAACCTGTGGAAGGGGTCAATGCATTGGTGCATAAAGACTACACTACTAAAGTGTGTCCCAGGCAAGAAATTAGCCCCCTCACCATGCAGTTGCATGTCATTTTCCGACGCTTCATTGTTCCAACCTCTCAATAACCCGAAAAATTCCCTTTGGTCCTACAGCCCACTAGTTCAAGTTTATTGTCATATGCACCTTAGTACAGAATACCACGGCAATGAAATGCAATATGCCTTTTGCACTTTCTCAGTACCAGTCAGTAGTAACAGTTATAAATAAGATAAATAGTATCTTAAACAGTAAAAACATATAGAATATCCAAGCACAATAGACATAGTGGCTAAGTTCAGACCACTGCCCTCCTTCCAGCTGTGCCATCATTCAGTAACTTTATTACTTGGAGGTCAAAACTATCCCTAGAACATGATGTGCACGTTGGGATGCTCTGCAAACGTCTCCGTGATGGAATGTGGGAAAAGAGATTGTGTGCAGAATGACTAGAATCCTGCATAACACCTAGTGCCTTCTTAGTGTTGCATTTCCAGTAAATGTGTTGGAGCGGTTCAAGTGGAACCCCAATGATTTTAGAAGCAGTTTTGACCACCTTTGTCAGAAGATTAAGGTCATGTGAAGTAGCCCTCCCAAACCTCACTACAATGTTGCCTGTCAATATACTCTCAATTGTACAATGGTAAAGGTTCTGAATGTTAAGGGACATACCATATTTATTGAGACACCTCAGAAAATAAAACCTCTGATGTGTGAGGGAGTCTGAAATGTGGATGCCTAAGAACTAGTCCAACGTCCCTTTGTTTTCAAAAAACAAATAAACCCTCTGCTCCGACATACCATTGTTCCGACCATATAGCTAGGCTTTTGTTGATCACCTCCCATATTCTAAAATCTGAATCAACACTAACAAGCAAAATTACAAATGTTTATCTAGCCTAATACACACAATCTCTGCACCGGTTTGCATGCAGTTTAATGTCCCAAATTCCCCTTAACATAACCCCATTTGTACAGGTCCTATCCCCTGACCAATCAGCTATCCTAACCTTAACCACTCAAAGTCAAATGCCTAAACTCAACCAATCGGCTACCCTAACCTACATAAAAAGCCTATATGGGACAAAGGGACGTCGGACTAGTGGGCTGTAGGACCAAAGGGAATTTTTCAGGTTATTGAGAGGTCGGAACAATAGAGTGTCGAAGAAATGGGCAGTGCCCAAAGGAACAGCATCTTGTATTGCAGTGTAGTGAGTCCCAGTATAGTCTGGATCAACAGAAGTACATTTCTAGGATAAAGCCTGACATCTAAATCAGGTACGATCAAAAAGATTGACAAAGAATATGTTTAAGGTACTTACTATCTAACTCAGACGTTTTGGGACCGATTGGTGGGGAATGCTGTGGATGAAGTACACAAGTTGATACACTGGTAAATTATGTTTAACCATGTATATAGCTAATTTAAATAGCTTATGTTACTGTATTTTGTGAACAGTAACATCATTTAAAATGTTATGTAGTGTTTTCTTTTGCGGCAGGTCAGAGCTGCTACCTAAACTCTGGTAGCTCCCCGGCTTCCACTCAGTGGACAAATCTACACAGTGGATGTGCTAGTTGTAACCTGTGTCACCACAAGCTAATGTGGTCCAATAATAATATGTCAATTCTTGGCCTTGGAAGTTATCTTGGGTTAGTTAATATGATGGTAAGCTAGTTAGCTGTGCATGCTAATCCTAGCTGCTCATGTTACTGCAGATAAATCCATTTCTTAAACTGTGTTTTTGGTATCACTGCCTCTACGTGTGGAAAAATCTGAACTTGAAAGGCCTGCTGTGCCTATATAGTTAATAAACTATCTACTAACTACAACTATTGTTGTTTAGATCAGGGTTTAGCTGGCTTAAATAATTTTACTGCAAATTCAATCTTACTGGACATGTCCACAGTGTTATCCCCAGAGCATGTTATGTACAACAGTTATGAAATCCACATGCTTACAGTATAGATTACTCATATAAGGGCCAATTTTTTAAGTATGCTCTCATGATGCAGGAATTTCCTCCCAATAATGTTTTCATTATCACTGTAAACATGACACTTCATCTATGATGTTTACCACGTTCCATGTAAAAGTGCGCCTGCGTATAACTTCATTTGTCTGGAAGGAAAGTGAAAAAAGCAACACCGAATGCAACTTGACTTTATTCTCCACCAGCAAAACGCCAACTCTCTCCTCACCAAACAGCAAAGTGACAGACTTGCTATCAGTCCTTAGCAGAGTGTGAAGTATCCCAACTCTTTGATGTGTTAAATATGAAATCTGACCATAGAACAAAGCAGCTGTCAGCAACCAGCACGTGTCAAAAGCAATCCACGCCAATTATTATTGAGGTTCTGTCATGCATGCATCTGCTGTGCAGACGAGGAGGTGTGTTACAGTACTGCAGTGCTAACAAAGACTTCTGATAGTCTTCAAAAATAAACATCACAACCTTTACTTGTCTTCATCAAAGTCTGCAAATACAGTCCAAGATGCACCTTTTTTCCAGAGCGCTTTAAGAATAATCTGCAGCAACACAGTCAGAAGTGTTAGTCCCAACACTGTACTGTGACCTAGAGTATACGACTTTAACTTTGTCGGAGCTTCTCGACATTAACAGCAACACAATCACTGGATCACAAATCACACACTGTAAGTTATGAGAGTTACATGCTGTGTCTCTCATGACATTGAGGAGGAAAGCGAGAAGGTGCTTGCTGAGTGTGTAGCCATGCTGTGTTGCCCAAATAGATACGTTCCATCTGAGAGTGATGCAGCCTTCGGAGTGATCCCGCTAGACAGATGAGTGCTACTTGAATGTTAATGAGGGCTCCTTTAGACACGCATAAATTAAATTATTAGATGTCTGCAATCATGCAAGGTCCTTAGGTGTCCCCTATTTATGGCATTTGAAATGTAGCTGCCTTTATTTACGACATGTCTCTCCTGCACAGGCTTCGCCACCTGAGCAGGCTAACGCTTTCAAAAGACGAGTTTTTTAATGACCTGAAAATGAATCACTCTGGCAGAATCATAAGAGAAGCGGAGCCCTCCCCCTTTTTGAAAACAAAAAGGGAAATTGTGCCATCTACTTAAAAAGCTTGCAGATGTCTGGGATGAAATCCGTGCTATAGGAAGTGAGGGATGCAGTAAAACATGTTTGTTTCAGAGATGCTGCTTACTGAAATACACACTGGCGAGCCTCTGAGAGGGCCTCAGAGGACAGCGCAGTCTCTGATCGCAGTCACCTAACGATGAATCTTCTTCCTCCTCGGTTCACACGCTCTTCATTGTCGTTTTCTAGTTTCAACAACAGCTATTTTCATCTTCATGATTGCATTAATTACAGCATAACTCATGTCTCTTGGCTCCAGTAGTGTTTTCCCCATAGAAAACAGCGTGTCAGGGCTTCAACAAAGGAAGGGAACAGTACATATACTCAGTTGGCACTTCATTAATCAACATAAGAAATCAGCATCACTTGACACGTATCCAGCTCTCAATGAATCTACAATTGCATTGTGTTTTTCTTTTAATGGCATACATTCTATTCTGAAGGTTTTAATGAGATTTAGGCTGGACTCTGATTGTTGTAATGATCAAAGAGATGCAGCCACATATATCCAAATAGCTCAGTATGTAGCGATGAAGCTTCACGGTGGACAGGCAGCAAGTGACTGCTTCTTTATTGAATCATCAGGCACATTTTAAAGACTTATCAGGGTCCCAAGAAGACCCTAGGGTGCATCAATTATTAGATGCACCTAAGTTACAGTCATCCACTTTCAGGCCAAAGTAAAGACTTTTTGTGTTTTTGTGGAGAGAGGGAGAGAGAAATTTCTCTTAAGATTCTCACTCCCCCCCCCCTTCTATTTATTAGGGTAATGAATTTCCGACTGCAGTGCCAGTTCCACTGAGCCTGCTTCTCGGCCTAATTCTCTGTAACATTTCCTCATTGCCGCTGGGGAACATTATATGAAGGCAGGGCTTACAATACCATCAATATGCCCAAGACGACAATCGGACGTCTCATAGATATTAATGGAAGTGCAAATTAAATCAAAGTTGGAGTGCAGCTATCGGGGCTATGATCAATGCCTTTTGCACAGTCAGATTTAATATGGGGTTTGTAATTTGAGTATCCAAACAAAATGTGCATCTTAATGGGAAAGATGAAAGTAATCCCACATGGGGAGGAAATAACACATTAGCTGCATTGTAATTAGAGAACTCGGAGTGCAATGTTTCCCCGGCTCAGTATTAATGTTGAATAAAAGCCTGATACATTTACGATGTGGACATTTGAATTGTTTTTTGGACACCTCTTGAGATGCCATTGGAGGCATCCTTTAAAAAAACAAAAAACAAAAAAAACGATCATAATCATGTTGGGTAAATGCACTAGTATCAAATCTAATACAAACAATAAAGAAAAAAAATAGCTAATCCAATTCTGCAACTAATAATACAGCAGGAACACATCTGTGTAGCAGTCATTGCAACTAATGAAAGTTTAAAACATTTTAAAGCCAAGAAACTAAAAGGGAACACAAGAAAGGTATGTGAAACATTTGGTTAATAAGTTTGTAATAAAGCCTGATTGTGCAAGTCACCTCACAAGCATTCAAAGGGAATAGGATATAACAATGAGGCTTCCATCTGAGTACACACCAGCAGCCAATAAAAGTGACCCCATGTGAAGTCGGCAGGTAGCAGGAAGAGAGCAAACAGCAAAACAGAATTTCCAATGAATAACACATGAGATGACAAATATCGGTAGACAATGATCCAATGTCTTCAGCGAGTCAAGTGCAACACACACACACACACACACACACACACACACAGTCAGCACCATCGACTCTCATGATGAACAAGAAACACTGTCTTTTTTTTCTCAACCCGTTTTCTTACATAACCAAATTGTTAGGTGTGATCAGGTTTATTCTCATTTGACTACGTCAGCTGATGATGTCCAGATGATGTTACCTTGCCCCAAAATCAAATGCTTTAAAGGGAACAGTTATTTATGGTGCCATCAATCATTGGAATAATTGCCCACTGAATATACGAACAATGAATAGCAAAGTCTCTTTCAAGTACCATCTGAGAATGCAGTATTTAAAATTGTGAGTAGGGAATGGACATATTTACTGTATGAATGTTATGATGAATGTAATACTGTAATAATTTACTCTGAATAATTTCTGATGATGTTTATAATGATGTCTACAATGTTTTACTGCTTTTAGATCATCATCATTTTTTAACTTTTTGTTGGACCCCAGGAAGATTAGCTCATCCCACTTTGGTGACAGCTAATGGGGATCCTTTTAAAAATGAACAAGGCAAAAGGTTAATCAAACTTGACGTAACCTCTTATGATTAAAATGAAACAGCAGTCAATAGTTAGATAGTTATAGTTAGGTGTAGCATCAGATGCTTTTGTAAATTAGAATTAAGTTAAATATTTAGACATTTTTTTATTTTGTCTTGTTGGTGCTTTCCATCTCAGTTAGTTCTCTAACAAAATGTAGTTTTACATTTTGGGAAAACACCTATGGTATTTAGCGTTCTTTGTCGAGTTACATGACAATATCGATAACCCAACACTCTCATGTCTGTAAAGCAAATACAGTATGAAGCTAGTTCTAGCAGCCAGTTAGCTTAGCATAAAGACTGGAAGCATGGGAAGCTGTCTGGAGGTAACAAAGTGCCTACCCTCACCTATACAGCTCCTTAATTATCACATTATATCTTGTTTAATTCATAAAAAAACCAAACTTTAAAAATGGTGTGGTTTTACACTAAGCTACGAGGCAGTAGATTCTTAATCATCATACAAACATGTTTTTTTATCAATCTTTTTATCTAGCAAATACACATACTGTATTTCCTGAAATGTCAAACTATGTATATTGTTAATAATATCTTTGTACACATTGATATTTAAAGATTTGTGAAAGGTCTCTGAAATAGCTGCACGATACAGTGCACTCATCTTTTCTACCTAGTAGCTTTGTTCATTTTAAAGGATTAAAGACATTCGCTTAAAATGAATGCGCTTTTAAAAGCAATGCTTGCCACAGAAAAGTTAAAGTTTTACATTTGTTTTGAAGCAAAATGGCGATCTAATTTTTCATCAGTCAAATTAAATTGTCTTGGGTCAATGAGTTAAAAGTTCACACAGCAATACCAGCCCTTATTAGAAGATAAATGTTGACATGTTCCTGTTGCTGTTGCACAGACCTACCTAAGATGAAAGCATTAGGGGGCTCAACTCAATTTATAAGGGGTAACATTTCATATTCAAACACCTCACTGAGTGGGTATGTAACAGGACGCCCTAATCCATCAATAAAAATGTATTGATATTGTCAAATGTTAATATGTCATCCATAAACCCTTGGGTCCTCTTGTCACCAGGACACAGCCTTAGCAACACAATTTGCCTCATCGTGTTGTTTGGCATCGACCCGGGTCTCCCTCTGAACGCCTACTGCTGTAAAATCTTGCATGCCGTGACAGAGTAGAGCATTAATCAAAGTTGATTTCAAGTGTGAGTGCACAAGTGCCTTTTTCTGCTGGAGAACTGTTTAGCACAACAGCATTATGTTACAACAGAGTCCCACTCTTCAGTTTAATGGTAGCAAAAGGAGTTAATAAATAATGGATTCAAGATCACTTACACTTCATGAAGCAGGCCACTGTGTGGCATTCGAGGGGGTATCACATGTTGCTGCTCAAATTATAGATTTGGTTTTTTTTAGCTGCAATTGTAAAGGAAAACAAGACCTTCAAGCAGGCTCTGAAAGAGTTTAATATGGTGCAAAACATAATGGCAAAATAACAGTTTAGACTTTGCCACTGAACAATGGTAGTGAATAGATGGAAACAGCTTTTGGTCTCAACTGTATGTTACAATGTTTTGCATCCCTTCTGGTAGGGGATGCAACAATCTCTTTTATTTGCAGAAACTGTCAACATCATGTATCCCAACTTTACCTTTTTTCAACTTGGACAGTAGAGTACGAAAAGAAACTAGAAAACACTGAGGTTGTTAACCAAATCATATTTGTCTTAAGAAAAGATTGGGTCTATAGATGCAAATGGACTTTGTAATTTATCAGCTAGTGTTACAGATTAATATTTGCACTTCATTGTCTCTGGACTTTAAAGGCTACTCCATCTCCACTTGAAAAATGATTAAAATTACATTTTTTAATGCATTTGAAATTGTAACTGTCCACTATCAAACCACATTTAAATGAAAATATGAGTATTTATCATCACGTATTTGATTGCCTCTAGTTGAGCTGTTTGCATACTAGAATTGGAGAGGTATACTTATATTATCTCTTACACGTAAGACAGAGTTTATTGATATTACCTTTAGATGATAGCTAATAATGTGATAACCTCTTGTTGTAACATGTCCTTGTGTCAGGGTTGTAGCTGCCTGTCTTTATACTGCCCCTCAGTGGCAAGACAGGGAAATGGCCTAAACAAGACAATTGGCATTAGTGTGAACACATTCTGCAAGACCTTGCATGCAAGCACTGTGGCAAACTTTGATATTTCACCATTAAGTATGAGGATAACAATCCCAATAATTTCTAATGTGCCAATGCAGCTGGAGATAAATACCACAGTGCAGAGGAGGTGATCAGATCTCACTCCATATCTTAATGGGATCCTCTCACACGCCATTCCCATTAATGACCAATCCCTCAATTATGTAAATCAGAGAATGGTCACTAACAGTGAGAAGTTGAAGTTGATCACATAAACAGCAACAGTGTCACATTGCAGAGAGTGCTAATTGGCCACTACTTTTCGTATAATTGCAGCGACTGGGGTCACGTCCTCGACTAACCTCTCCTTTAAGTATTGTTGTTCAGCACATAAACAGTTAATGGACCAATTAAGATGGTGCTCACAAGCACCACTTGTGGGGACCATTTGGCAAGACAGAGATGGAGAGAGGTTGCCTGGGATGCTGAAATCCTGCATATGGTACACAAGAGTCTCGGACCAAAGGGAGGGGTACACCAAAGTGCACAATACAACTCATACTCTGGCGTGAATGTGATCTGCTGCTCATCATTGAACCAATCATTCTGGTACTTTCTGTGTATTTTATACATTTCAACCTAATGAAAAAGGTTTTTATTTTGGTGCCAATATATACTGTATTTCTGCCAGGTAAAAGGAAGTTTTTCCTCGCCACTGTCGCACCAAATGCCTTCTCTTGGAAGGGGAAGCTGTTGGGTCTTTGTAAATTATAGTGTGATCCACAGCTACTCTGTAAAGTGACCTGACTCTTGTTGTGATTTGATACTATAAATAAAATTGAATTGGGTTCAAAATTTGATTGTAGATCTGTTTTTTGACAAGCTTCTTCTTTTGTGTAGTTTCGGTACTTTCGATAATAGGATTTATCGTTAATTATACATTATACACAAGCGTATCGTGGTACTCAAATGTATCCTGGCATCGAAAATGTATCCAAGTTTCAATACTTTTGACGAAGCAAACACTGCTGCTTACATGTGCCAGTTTTTTGGTTATTTAAAAATCACACATACATTTCATGTACGTCAAAGAAGCCACCCTTTGTTTATCACAATACAATACTGCCACATCTTTAATTATCTTGTAAAGCCCTTGGAACTGCATTTGTATGAGTGCTATAGAAATACTTAATAGACACATTTTTTTAAGTATGCTCTGCCTTTTTGCAACAAATACAATAAAAGGATCAGAGTCACATTTATCAAAATTGTGTTTAAACATTAAAATAATGTCATGAGAAAATACAGCAGAAATTGTGATGAGTTTGAAGGCACAGTAACGGTTTTCATTTTCTTTCTTGGACTTCACAGATATATGACGAGAAGACTGGCAGCTGTTGTACATCTTTTTATTATATTTATTTAACATGTGTTTTTTATCCACAAAGGAGTTCAGGGTGCCACAGTCAGAACACACATGAAACAAACCCCACCTATGCACCACACAAAGAGAACAAAAAGCTACCGCTTATCTCATCACACTATAAAACAGATGTTGACTTACCAAAAGTTAAACATCCAGTAAGATTTTAACTAATGCTGCAGTAACGCTGTCTTGAAGGAGATTGTGTGAATGCCACCTATTTTGGAGACTAATCCCAGGAGAATGAAGACGGGGAAAAAAAACTTCTCATCTCTTCATCTACCCCCTCTACCACAGACTTTGCCCACCCTCTATGACTAAGTTATGCCCTGTCATGTAGTCAGAGGCATCAGATGCCAAGTAGACCACTGCAGCTTGCAGGTCTGTCACTTGAGCCAGTCTACCAGCAGGGATATCTGACAGCCAGCGCTGCACCAGAGGCCGCAGATTCTCCGAGTGGATGAGAGGGGTGTCAACAATCCCCCTGAAAAGAAAGATGGAGATAGACACACACACACACACACACACACACACACACACACAAAATCAGAAGGAATCACAGCTCAGAGCCAGGAGTGACAGCGTTGTTTCAGAGCCACCACTTTGGTGACAAAAATAAACCCAATTATCCTTTGAAGAAAGGGCATGGCATGCCATCTCTGATGATGTTTACTGTGGGACTGCTCAGGAAGAGCCCACGGGTACAAGGGGATGCCTGGCATAATTCGCACAAAGCCTTTGGTTAAGTACTTATTAAATGCAACTCCTTCATATTCCTGTTCTAATTCATCATTGAAATGTGCTCTAACTACTCTGAAAGTAATAAGGTGTATTGTTTTTTTTTTTTTTTTTTACACAGGTGCTCTGTGACACCATTACTTAGAACAAATGCAGCTCTCTCTAGTTTCTACAATAAAGTATCACAGAGCCTACATTTGAATAAATATGTCAACATGTCTGCCTTTGCCTAATATGAGACGACTTTTGACTTTCTACACAATTGACGTGACAGGGACTAAAAGCCATAAGGCCTGAATCATTGTTCAATGTATTGTTGTGCCTTGATATGGAATTCCAACATTTGGCTAAATTAGCACTTCCAAGGAGCGTGTGACACCTTGGTTAACATATTCCACCTCAATTATATTTCTCTTCAGCTGCCATGTTATCTGGAACCTTTGCTGGCAATCAGAGGTACTGTTTTCCCTCAGCCAATTTTCTAGATAATGCAGCTTATCACCGCTGCGGCTAAAGTTGCCAATGGAATCAGGCTCCAGTCAACCTCGTGAGCGCTAATTGTGTCCTCTTTTTTATGCATATTTACCGACTGTCACTTCAAAGAAATCAGCAGCCCATTGAGACACCCAGTTAGTGAGGAGAGAGAATTGCTTCTTTGCAAATTAAAATTAGCAAACAAGCTGCCGATAAATAAAGCTGAGCATGGCGCATGTGTGAGGGCTTTGTTCTGGGGCTGTGACCGAGCCTGGCTCGCCCGGTGCCACCGGACGGATTTGCTCAGGGATGGCTGGGGCTAAGGGATGCTCCACTTAAACACACACACACACACACACACACACACACACACACACACACACACACACACACACACACACACACACACACACACACACACACACACACACACACACACACACACACACACACACACACATTCTCTGTTCTTCCCCCTGCTTAGCTTCACAGACAAACAGACACAAACAAGGCGCTATTGTTGCGCCTACACTCGGAGTGAGGTTGCAAATTTGATTCCCTAATTGAATAGAACAATTAGAGCAAGTGTTTGTTTGATTCATCCCTCAAGACGTCATCTAATTAAGCACTGATGTATTGTTTGAGGACTGAAATTAGTGCATCACTCTGGAATGGGGCTCTTCATATGAAAGCAAATGCACTTACCACCACTTCCTTTTGCAGCTCAATCCCTTACAACACTCATAAGGTGGACAAGTATGTTTTGGCAAAAAACGGTAAAAGAGAAGAAGGCCAAGAATAGACAGCACTTACGGTGAGATGCAGTTGACATGCACTCCTCTATCAATCCATTCAGTGCCCAGAGTCTGAGTCAGTTTGACCACTCCTGCCTTGGATGTGTTGTAAGAAAGCTGCTTCTGAGGATGGGGGACTGCAGGGTAGAGGATGGAAAGAAAATCAGTTACCCTAAATGGACACAACACAGCGTTTTATAAAGATAACATTTGCTGCATCTTTAGTAACGGTATGCACTTTCACAATTCTCAGGTGGCCATTAAAATATCTTTTATTTTTAGAAGTCATTTCTTTTACAAAAGAGACTAGCAATACTTCTTTTCTTACAAAAGCTGACCACATATACATTTTATATTGCAGCTCATGCGGTTTCTGGTGTATACTACATAAAAGCTCTTCCATTAGCTGCTGGGGACTCGGAGGATGAAGCCATGTAAAATTAATTGCTTATAATGTCCAGTTATGCTCCGTCCTCAGCAACAAAGACAGGGAGCCATTTGTTTGCCTTGACCATCACAGATGCTGCACACTGCATGGGATAACGGGACAGGGGCTCATTTTCTGCTGGTTGATTAATCATCACAAGGAAGGCTCCAAGTTACATACAACTTTAGTAGTTAACCTCATCACCCGCCGATCTGACTGCCAAATGGCTTCAGTGTGAGACCGGGATGATAAATACCAGCCAGCTGCAGAGATGCAGGGATCGTTCCTGGGGAGAAAAGGCTGCAGCATCCCGCATACATCGCTGGGTTAAAAGGAGAAAATGTGCAGGGTAGAGGTAAAAGTTGGAAACTGCTAAAGAAATAAGATGTAAATGTCGGGACAACGGCAACGTAGCTGAGAGTGTGGGTAAGTGGGATTGTGCAAAGTGTGGCGAGATAGCAGAGGATGGTAAGGTTGGGCTGGGCTGGATAAGGGTAGGCTAGGACCTCAGAGGAGCAGGCAAGGAGGAGCAGAGCCCAGGGCTTACACGCAGATTGAAGGTGAAATCCGACTTATCAGGACAGGAAACACAGCTCAAAATGCCTAACAGCACTAATCCTCACTCAAGACCTGATGATACGGCCCCAAAATACCATTCAGAAAATGCCTTCATCCTTTAAATAAACCTGCATTGATGTTTTCGCCGTCTTAAAGAGCAGTAATCCCCAGAGAAGGGAAAAGGGGGTAGAAGGAGAGCATTCTCCAAAGCCCTCTTTAACATTCACCCTGCTACTTATTGCCCATTTCAAGTGGGAGAAAACATGCTCTTTATCAGGCACGCCTTTACATTTTGAATTCTTCTGAGTTCAAATGATGCACTCTTTTCCCAGAATGGCATGGCTGTTGTATTGTATTACTATGCAGCTGAGATCTGCAGGTATGAGTGTGAGTCACAAATCCCTCAGTAAGGTCATCATGCAGCCAAAAAGTGTTTTCATTTCAACTTTGATATTTCCTGTCTGGGTGTCTTTGAGCTGCTGGCCATTATTCAGAAAAGAAATCGTGGTTGATAGTGTGTGTGTGTGTGTGTGTGTGTGTGTGTGTGTGTGTGTGTGTGTGTGTGTGTAGAGGGTGTTAGTGGGGGCACACACATTCTATTCAGCAGATGGACAAAAAGCTGTCATTGTGCATTTTAATTGGGCATTTACGGCTGCTTTTTGGGCTTCCACTTGGCTAGAACAGGTCCCATCTGATTACACATTATGACAATATTATAACAGATGTCCAGACCAATAAAGTAAATTCCTGAAGGACTGTATGTAATGCGAGTAATTGATCATTTTTTTTATGCTGGCCTCTATTTACCAGCATGCTCCTGTTTTACAGATTGCCCCTGCAGTCGGGACTAGGGCCCATATGGCACAGCAGTTTACTGGCGATTTGACTATACTGCTGATGAAGTGTTGCTGTTCCTCTGGAGGAACCTGTTGGATGAGGAACGTTACGCAAGGCTTTTACTAGGCTCTCACTAAACTCTAAAAGTGTCTTCCGCTGTTCAAATAAGGCTGCTGGCACAGGCTGGGGTTTTGCCGCTGCACAGGAACCCTCCCTTCCCAAGTTGGACCTCAGGTTGCCTTCCACATCCTCCAGACAACTCCACCGAGAGGGGATGTTTATTATGATGCAAAACTGCCTTGGTGAGACGCAATCACAACACTTTTTCAGCTATGCTGCTTACTGTTTGCAGGAGTGGGTTTAAGTGGGGTAAAAGTTGAAAAGGAGAAAAGCTGGCTAATCCTGTTTTAAAGGATACGTTGCTCACAAACAGAAAAACTGAAGCTGTTTTTTTTCTTTTCTTACTTTAACCATTCTAATGGTCTAAAGTCAGTTTTGACGACTTTCTGTCGGACGATAAAAACTATTTCATGTGATGTGTACTCCGGCACATAGCTATACAGCTCAAATGTATTTATCTCTCCCTACCTCCCCCTCCTCCTCTCAGCCCAACTCTCCACGCCAAATGGAGAGATTAAAAGCAGACGTGGAGGGGCTCCAGAGAGAAGGTGGGGGAATAGAATCATCACTCACCTATTAGACTGGCCATGGAGGCTGTGTTGATAATCTTGCCATATCCTTGCTTCAACATCACTCGACCTGCTGCCTAAGGCAAGGATTCGGGTGAAAAAGAGACATATTAAACACCATATCATGGCACTGATATGCTACCATAAGTCTGAGCACAGATCAACACAAAAACATGTAGTTTATTTATCCTTGGAGACAGAAATAGTGGTTAACAACATTTGGGTGGTAGGGCATGCAGTATACAATATAAAATACACACACACACACACACACACACACACACACACATATACACAGTATAGACAGAGAATGAGAGAGAAATGGAGATGTCTGACAGCGACTAGATAATTTAGATCTAATTTTAGTCACTACAGATTAGCTAAAGCTGGTTGGACCATCAGTAATTAGGTCATAATCTAACTAGTTCTAAAGGAAAGAAACTACTGAAGGAAAACGTAATTAAGAATCAATTTAGTTTTTCAGGCATTATGTTACTAGTAAATTGACGAAAGAATTTACATTAATATTTAAACATTGTAAACAAGTCCACTTTTAATATAACATTCATTTGTTAAGAATATTTTAAGTATTAAAACACAGGTAGCAGGGTTTCCTGTTGTAGCTCTGTGGCTTTGCATCATTTGTACCTGCTGTACAGTGTGTCTGCTTACTTGTTGCCGTCCGATGAAAACCTTTCGGGATAAAATGAAGGATTAACTGTTCCTTTATGAGTTAAGAAAATGAACCCGTATCCAAAGCTACATGTACCATTTAAAATCTATTGGTTTAGAAAAATTGCATGGTGTTTTTCCTAACTAGGCATTTTTAATGACTCATAATTTAACCACTTTAACCATTACAAAGTTGATGATAACATATAGAAAATAAATGCATTTATCACACACTCTTTTCTATCTCTGCTTCATATGTTGTTGTGTGTTAAAGATGGAAGTTTAGTTGGATTCTGCAAAAATAATTCCAGTTTCCCAAAGATGAACAAATGATACCTTCATAGTAGTCGATGGACAATTTGGGTATCACATTGTCTAGTGGATTGAGCACTGGCACAGACTTTCTTAATATACAGATCCATATATATAATAATTATTATTATTATTCTGTCTGATATTCTGAAAATGTCCAGGTCCAGTGGTTGTCAAAGCAACAGTGGAGGGTTGATATTGTTAGGAGCACAATTTTTCTTTGCATTTAATTTCACAGCAGTATGTGATTTTTACGTCAAACTCGTATGCCACTATTCTTGGAGTTAAACTATTAAATTAATAAATTACATTTAAACTCAAATTTGATATATTTGCATTTAAAAGTTTTTAAAAAAAGAATAATAATAAAGAATATTTCACATCGCAGAGATACAAGGCAGTGCAATACAGCAAAGAAAGTAAACTGTCTCTGTATGCGCACACACACACACACACACACACACACACACACACACACACACACACACACACACACACACACACACACACACACACACACACACACACACACACACACACACACACACACACACCTGACAGCACATGAATGTCCCCCTCAGGTTGACATTAAAGGTTTGGTCCCACTCCTCTAGACTGGTGTCTTCACTGGCTGAGTTCATGTTGATGCCGGCATTGTTACAGCCAATGTGGATCGCTCCCCATTTGGAGACAATGTTGTCAATCATCCTCTGGACATCATCTGATTTGCTAATGTCAGTAGTGATCGAAATGGCATTAATGCCTGTATATAAAAAAACATGGACGCCTGTTAGAATATATTGTACATATTGCAACATTGTGCAATATGTTTATTTTACAAATCCCAATTTGGCTTTATACTTTTGAATGTTATTTTGCTTCTTTTTCCCTTTTTCTTTTAATGTGTTGGCAATTTCATTCTTTAAGATGAAAATAGAGGGATAATCACCCAGGTATAGAGCATCATGTAATGTATAACCTGATCCAGTTTATTGTACGCTTTAGTATGCTGCCATCTGCTGGCCAAAAACCAAAACCACTACAAGGCCATTTGGAGTTTGGGACTGAAGTTCAACTGGCCAGTCTGCACAAAATGTAGTCAAATATAGAAAGTATTTCTGTTTCTTTTAAACTTGCCACTTTGTAGTGAGGTACTGAGTAACGAGTTTAAGAAATTATAAATAGGATGAGTGCTTAAGTCTACATTATTTGTGTTAACACATACCAAATGGTTTGGATTTTTACGATTCCGATGCCAAACTGGTACTTTTAAAACAATTACGGTTTTCCTGGTACGTTAACCAGAGTGAAAACAAACTAAAGAAAAACTAGAGGGAAAATATGGCATTTTAAAAGTAGCCTACATTTACAGTAGCTGGCTAACAGTAGACTACAGAGAACCAAAATGAGGAACCAAAATTTGCGTTACCTTTGAGGAAGAGTTCTTCAGCCACTGCCTCAGCTTTATCTTTGTCCAGGTCTACTACGGCCACCTTTGCACCGGCCTCACCCAGAGCATGAGCAAATGCTCGGCCTATGCCCTGCCCAGCACCCGTCACGTAGGCCACTTTTCCATCAAGACGCATCCGATCGAGGATTGGCCGCCCTCCAACTCCGCGGAAAACTTGGTCATCTGTTATTTTACTCTAATACAATTAAACAAGATAAATAAATAAATCCTCAGTGAAATTATGATGACAGCTGTTTGATTCCATGTCCATTCTTGCTCATTGAGGTCTGAGCACTGGGGTCATCTAAACAGTACCTTTGTTCTTGAGCACTCAGAGGCCACAGATACCCGGCGGATAACACTGATGCCATCTCTGAGAGGGATAATGACCTTTAAAACAGGACAGTCTTTAAATAAAAACAATACCTGTCCTACACATACAGTAGCATGTAAATGTAATGTAAATGAAACTTACCTGCTCCACGCGGGGATCATTACACACAAACTGGTTGAATTTCCTGAGTGCCAGTCCATTGCTATCTGTGGTGTCTTTAAGATAAACATTGGCTTTGAACAGGGAGTTATCTACACATATGACCCCTCGCAATCTCAGCAGATTGTTGTCCAGAATAAAGTTGTAGTAGTTGATGTAATTATCCTTGTCAGCATCAATGAAGACCATGTCAAATTGCTCTCCTGCAACAGCCAATGCCTGGAAAGGAGTTATTAGTTGCATTAATCGCACACTCTTTTTCTTTCTCTGCTTCATATGTTGTTGTGTGTTAAAGATGGAAGTTTAGTTGGATTCTGCAAAAATAATTCCAGTTTCCCAAAGATGAACAAAAGATACCTTCATATTAGCCCATGGACAATTTGAACTGATTATCGCATTGTTTAGTGGATTGACAATTATTCTTGTTAACTGATTACAATAACACCAAAAAAAGAAGAGTCAGTGTCATGTCTGGCCTGCTGCTAGCAGCTAAGTTTGTCACGGAAGTAAAGGCTGGACTACAATAGAGCTGTTTGGAGTACTATGTAAACAGTGTTTTCTGGTGGAGATGGTAAGTGCCTTTGGGGTGGACTTTGGGCTTTTTCACTTTGTAAACCTATAACATGCACAAAAAAGATATATGACACAATAAAGGAAAGGGAAAAAGACAAAAAGCATAATATGAGCACTTTAAGAAAAGCAGTGGGATTCATATAATGCTGCGTTGCTTTGGTCTCTTCCCCCTTCCTGCCTTTTAAGGTAATAGGTAATTGAGAAACAGTATAATCAATAAGAGAGCCAGAATAAGCCGCTAATCTGTGAAGAACTGTGAGTGAGTGAGCAAGGTTGGTTAACAGCACATTGTGTACTGCTCATGTAATGAAGTTGTTGTGAAATGAATACACTAGTCGTTCAGAGTGCACATGAGCTGTATCGGCATCCTTTTGGTGTGCCAGCGTGGGAATGTCACTACCAAAACCAGACACCACCACTCCGGTATACTGAGAAATAGAGAGAGCTTTCCCCTGATAGGCTTATTCAGCATTGTGTAAACTCGTTTAGCAAGGGTTTGAACTTAGCACACGTTCATTTATATGTAAAAGCTCCACACTCAAAGCGCTACTTAATTCATTTTTGCTAACAGTCCATACAGATGACAGTCCCTCAATAATGAACAAGGGGTCTTCTCTCACCTCTAGAGTGTCCATAGCGGGCCCAGTCTTGACAGTAATCTTCTTGCCATGTGGAGACTTGTCAAAAATGGATTGAGCAAAGTCTTTGAGGTATGGCTCTAACTCACATGCAACTAAGCAGCCGTCCTCAGGAAGACCTTCAGCCATGGACAGTGCACCGTAGCCGGTAAACATTCCAATCTCTAGAACCCTCTTAGCTTGACTTATGTGGATCAGCATCTTCAGGGTCTGGCCTGCCAAAAAAAAACAAAAAAAACAACACCCAAGAGCAAGTTGTGGCAATAGGGTAAACCAGTGAATAAAATGGCAATGAGCAGTAGGGGAGAGCCGGGACAGCTGAAACACTTTTTAATTAAACATAATTTACAGCTAATGAAAGCTATTATTTTGTCTATAGCAACCTACACCTGTCAAATACAGTTGCATTTTCAGCTTTGAACAGTACGTTTTTCCATTCATATCATGTTTCTATTGTGGAAAAAAGGTTGTTTCTCTAGCACATCCAAATAACTCCCCACAGCCCATCAGTCTCCATAGGATAACATGGGAAAACCCGATCCCCTACCTGGTGGGCCCAAATATATTTTCATCTTTCTAAAACTGCTTTTCCATGTCTCACTTCCATATATTATTGTATAAACACAGATATTAGTTAAATTACCTAAAATACGTGGAGGTATAGCCAGGTCGGCGACGGGTGAAACAGCTGTTTCAACCATCCTGACATAGACATATGTCATTATAGCCGGTTTTGCTTTTTATGTAAACAAGCATGCAATATGAAAGTCTGGAATTGTGGAGAACACTAAATGGTCTACTAAATAAGTATATAGTCAAACCTTTAAATGAAAAACACTAAATGTAAGCACTAATGAAGTTTACTTTCAACCGTCAAAACTCGTTTATCGTCTGTAACTCTGCGATAAAGGGAAATAACAGGAAGATATGTAGCTGATAGAAGGTTAACATGCTCTAGGTTTTGACCTAAGGAAGTCTGTCTCTCATCATTACACTCGGCAAAAACTGGAATGTTTCATTCAGCTCTCCCCTACACGTGTAAATGTCCTTTAACCTTCAACGTGTCCAGTGATGCACTCCTTGGGAAGCTGGAACACAGTTTTGCCCTCCTTGTGCACTTGTTTCCAATCATGGCAAATTGTTTTTCTACAATTAAGTATGAATGAAAGTATTAACAAATTCACCTTGCACAGTAGTATTTTGAGCTATAGATGATTATTTGTATGAAACCAAGACATACTTATATAGCTCTGCCAGAGGTTCACTTTCCTGTGAGGTCATTAGCTCCAGGTAGTCATCCAGGCCACTGGCAATGTCCAGAGCCTTCTGCAACTGACATGTCAGCTCCTCTGGCACATTGCCGCTCGTTGCAGCTATCTCCTTGGCTTTTTTAAGGAGTGCCACAAGGACTTCTACCGGGGTGTCGGGAACTGGGGGAAATCACATAATGTCATGATCAACTGCTGCTACAGACTATATGATATAGGGCTGCAAAAATACATTATGTTAATTATCCAGTTACCTGTCTGTTATTTTCTCAATTGTTTGATGAATTGTGATCTCCACACAAAGAAAATCAGCAAAACCATGTAGGCTAATTAATAGCTGGACAAATAAAATAGGCTACAATATGAATTTGTTACAAACATGTTACCAAATAATTTGATTCATTGACTAATAGATAATATTCTCAGCCCCAACATTTGTTATCTGAATAGAGCTCATAAGGAGCTCACTTATACGTAATCACACACACACACACACACATACAATGTATTATGTACTTTTTATATTATTGTAGCCTATTCACTTTTCAGCGTAACAACTTTTTCTTAAGGCCACGAGCTAAACAGGCTTATGCTGTGTAGGCTGCAGCTGGCTGTTACATACATTCGGCCTGATAAGACATGCGCAGATACATAGGAAACTGCACTCCAGAGTTTGGCTCCTAAAGTAACGAAGTCCTAGTGATATTTACCGTATTTTGATCCTGACACAATACCAAAAATAAGTATTTTTCTTACCTTTTTCGGCTGACATGGTGCGCGGTTGGTTTATGGGCGTGACGATTTGAGCAGCCACAGTGGAAGTCTTTCAGCAAACGTGGTAGGGGACTTCTGTTACATCACAACAACTACGGTATGCAAATTGTTGAGTGAGGGGAGTGACTGATAGCTTGCACACCAGGCGAAAAACGACCATTTTCCAACAGCACCTGGGATAACGGACGTTCAGGCAGAACCGCAGAAAAACGTCTCACGTGGAACAAAAGAATGTTAGCAAACATTCTAGCCATTGCCCATTGTTACTCAAGATACTACACGTGGTGTCTACTGTGTAAAAAAAGCCTACTTAAACTAAATGTGAGGAAATATGAGTGAGAAAAATGTTTGACTTCGGCTAACTTGAATCCCACTTATGAAATAGGCTTAATTGCTGAACATAGACGGCTAACAACTGTCTCTCAAGAGCAGCTAACTTCTCAAATTGTAGCATGAAGTAGAGGACTGCGTTGGGATTGGGATACAGATATCGCGCGAGCACTGATGCTGGGATCGGGGGGTCCAAACCATATTGTCCAAACAGGGATTAGGAGCGCTGTTTCTGTTCAGGGTTGTAACCAGTCAGTTAGGTCCGCCTATAGGTTTCATAAGCAGCAATGCACACGGTACATCCAGTTGAACACCAGCCAAACGCTTAATTAACATTCCTCCTTTTCTTTCATTTCTTTCCCGGGGCGCTGTGCCTCGCCCCTATAGTTTCTCCTTCGACAACATGAGGTATCACTCAACAGAAACTTTCACACAAAATTTGTAAGAGTGAATAGACTGGGACATGTAAATATAACAACCTGAGCAAAACGATTAACAGCCAATAACACGTTCTTAGTGAAATAAATAAATGAATACAACACTTTGCCCTTACATTTACTTTCTCCAAATTCAAGTAAAAGACTTTTACCTCTATGTAAATGCGTTATGCAAAAAAGACCATGAGCACATGTAGCTTCATTTGATGATTTACTTGTCACTAAGTACTACCATGCCTTGGTGCACACAAAGTTATTTGGCTGCAATACTAGTTATACAAAAGTTATAACAGGCTGTTACGTGTCAGTTTATGAAACATATAAATTGCTCCTCCCACAGGACATCCTCTAAATGCTATAGGCTTTTTAAAGACAATTTTGATGGGATTCTTCTTATGACTTTGACTAGATCTATCCACTCGTGTCACAAAAAGAATGGGAAAGGTTTATCTGGAGGATGCTGTTACAAAAGAACTGAAAACTGAGTTTAGTTTAGTAAAGGTCAAAGGTACCTGGAAGCTGTTAGAATTTTTTGAGACTAACGTCGTGTTCTGTTGGATCTCTGAGGAAGGAGGCTCGGGGGTCGAATTGAGAATTTAAGAAAAAGGTTTAATGCAACAGAGTGATGAGGATGATGAGACAAAGACATACACAATAACAAAGACAACATGAAACATAATAACACTGCAGCTGACAGCGGACTGATCCACGCTCCCCCTGACGGAGTCACGTGAATGCAGTCCCGAATATCCATGAATCGCACTCATTTATGCCGTGCACCCGGGGGCTGCTCCTTTTCACCTGGTGCATTCAAATCCCTTCTCATTGGTCCGTTGTTGTCATGACATCATGCCGAGCGCACCTTTGCTGTCCAATGAGAGTTAAAATGCTGGTAGACTCTGTCACTTTGGGGGTCGTTTGTGGTGACAGAACAAAAGGTTCTGTCGTGTAAATGTGAAATTCTATCATCAATACAGTTGAATCAACATTGTATTGTCTTAGCCTAGACTAAGACCCCAGGGGGTAGGAGACAAGCGGCCTCCTCCAGGTGTGTAGCAGGAAAGCTCTTTTTCATATGTTAAATGCCAGAATTGACCTCATCAATTCTTTACAGTCAGTGGTAATGAGGGGGGAGGTGAGGGACAGAGATAATGCATATTTCCTAAACCTGGTTCTTTCAGACATTTTAACTTTTTTAAACTCAACAATCCCTCCTTTTTCACACCTTTGGTGTGAAAATACTATAAATGTAACTGAAAACAATGTCTTGTCTTATATGAACATAAAATATATATAACCAAAAATGTAAACATCAGCTGCAAAAGTTGTAAGAAACAAACATGATTTTACAAACGATTCATTTTCTTTTGACCTCATCTGACTCCTTTTCTTGTAAACAATGCAATGTTCTTTAACACAACTGTTGCTCCTATAGCTGATATTACTCAGTGATTAGTGACTAACTTTTGAAACAAAAACAAATCAGAAGATACTAGAAGTCTTTGACCAGGTTAAAAAGCAATGGGAACTTAAATTATTTAACAGGAAGGAGAACAAAAACAAAAATCTAGGAAGGAAAAAAATCTTAAAATCTCTAAATCAAAAGAATAGCATATCAACATAAACATGTATAATCAGAAGAAAACAGATAAACTCCTAACTAAATGTAACTTTCTAATCCAAATCTGCACAATTAACCTTATACTTAATCTCAACTCTGTTTGAAGTCCAGCTTTTTGAAAGTTCCTTGTTCACTTTCGTCTAATCTGGAAACAAAGTCTTTGGGAAAAAAATAAAAAAAAATCTCAGATCGGTTCTGGTTCATTAGGCTGCATGATGTCACCGCAGCTGACCACGGCGCTTTCCATGATGTCACATTTGTGCGCCCACTCGGCGGCCGCTGCTGGATATTCAGGTTCTTTACCGGTTGGATGGAAAGGTGACTGAATGCACCCTCCTTTTATCAACACCTTCCTTTTCCCTTTTCCCTCCTTTTCTGAAACATCGTTTGTTTCAGAAACATCAAGAGGAAAGATGATGACGCTATGCTTAATGTGCCCCTGAGTGGAACGCATCATGGAATCAGGACACTCCCCTCACGTCCAACACCTGGTGTGGATGTCATCGCGGGTCTAACTGGGAAACATTGGGATGGACCAGCTGGGTGTGCCTCCACTCCAGCACCTGGAGTTGATCTGGTCAGCAGAAATCCGCATCAGGAAGGGGACTCCAGTCTCCCTCCTCTTTGCTGACAGTGTCAGGAGCCACCACAGGAAGTCAGCAACAGCGACGCTCCAAGCTCTCTGTCGGCGTCTGGTCAGATGTTTGTTGGCCCCCTGCTGGGCTGTTGGTCCCATGCTGTGTGGGGTGTCCTTTACTGCAGGGCTGGTAGCCTAGTCAACAGCACCCAGAATAAAACTTGCTCCACCTGGATCTGGATTTCTTGAACAGCTGAAGCCATCAGTCTCTGCTTTCACCTGTGAATAAATGGTTTTGACAGACTTTCTGCTTTTCAGAAGTCATATTAGTGTTTCAATCTGGGAGGAAAGAACTGTGATATGAGTTTGTCTTTGATCTGTCCATTCATTTCTCTTGGAGGAGAAATGCTTTCCTTGATCTCTGTGTTTTCCAAAGTCCTTAACACAATGGGCAAAAACTTCAGTCCAAAACACAAAAAAAAATATGAAATTACCCATCCAAAATCATCAGTCCATTGAAAATATACGTACATATCACCAATACCACATACATATATTCAAAGAATAAAACCACCGCAATTATTCACTATATAATATTCCCAATATCTCTCAAGGAGGCTGGGCTGCTGATTGATCCTTTCAATTCAAAATTTTGACAAATTTTCCAACAGATTGTTATTTTTGGAGCAAATTAATGTCAATATCAGTCTTGTATCACGTTCTGTGCCACAACACTCTCAGAAGAAGTTTGTTTCAACGTTCTGTGTGGCCAGCACAGAAGTTTAGCAAATTTTCATTCTCACTTTTTTTTTAAAAACATTTTTACAAACTAGGGAGAAAAAATAAAAATCAAACCAAAGAGAAACAACAGCAGAAAAGCTACCGTCTTGACTAAAAACGTGCATCCCCACCCCTACAGAAAATCAAAAGGTTGAGTGAAAGAAAGAATAAACCCAAACAAAAGTCATGAAAAACAAATTTCAGAATGAATATAAATGCAATTAAAAGAAAACGGAAAAAGAAAAACAGATGAATCCAAAATTCAAATGCACTTATCAATTACAAACATTTGAGAACATTACACAATGCTGAATGTCACCATGATTCTTTGATGAGCATTCACTATTAAGACTGTCTGAGTATATATATGGATGATTTAATCTGTCTGCATCGAGGTGTGAAAACCCCCAGTCCCTCCTTGGGAGTCCCTCATTAACACAGGAGACAACAAGTGAGGTTTTGAAAGAGCAAATTAACACTTAATCAGGGAGCAGGAAAAAAGATTTTAAAGTTAAACCAGACTAATGTATTCCTTTGTCCCCATAGGACAACACCAAACATGAAATAGAAGATGTAATCAAATGAAACTAATTATTTTAATGTCCAGTGTTTGACAAATTTTCAACTGCTAGCTGCTCATTTATGCATTTTCTGAGGCACTCCAAATCCCTCTTTACATTGTTTCACATCAACCATTCACACTTTTTCAGCAGTTCCTCACAAAACATCAAGCCAGCTATTCTGTGGAGCATTTCAATATGCCACAATCTCATCAGAAATTGAACTCTCACAGTTCAATTTCATCAGAGGTAATCTATTGGGGTGTTTAAAAATAAAATTTTCTAACCAGAGGGCAAAATTTTCCCCTTTGCCGCAGAGTAAAACTCAAATTTCTTTGTTTCCAATTTAATTCTCCTCTTTATGAGCCAAGTTTCTACTGCTTGAGCATGCACGTTCCCAATTCAACAAATCAAATATCCATACCATGAGTTATTTACAGTCATCATCAGCACAGCTGGAGCCGCCTTCTACCAGCTCCCAGCAACACAGCCAACCTTTGCACCAGGCTACGTTTTATCACAAAACACTCAAATTACACCACTTAAATGTTTTTACACGATTAATTATTTACAGTATTCACACTCCTAGTTTTAATTGTTCCTATTTTTTATCAACTAGATCCACTCTTGTGATCTCGATTCGCCTTCTTACTGGCTCAGAACCGAACCCTCTGTTGCAGGTTTTTTGCCTTCCGTGCAGGACTTTTAAACTAAGGAACACAATAACAAACACTAATTGTCAGCGCTGCGCTACTGTGCCCTCAGAAGAATTCCAGAGGAACAATCCACTCTCAGTGCAAGATTCCCCGGAAAAAACTTCTCACCTTCCGTGCAGGTTTTTTTTAAAGACTAAGGTACACAAGAACAAATCAGTGTCAATTGTCCTGCAAGCTTATGCCCTCCGTGCAGGTCTTACTAAACTCAGTTGAAAAAACGACAAAACAGTGCTCTGCTCTTGTGCCCTCAAAAGAATTCCCAAGAAACAATTCCCAGATCGAGAGACAAAAACTTTGAATCTACCACTCCCAGGGAAAAAGTCCTCGAAAACACTTCTGACCTTCCGTGCAGGTTTTTCTAACATTAGGCAGCAAAACGAGAACTGACAAGCATTAGACTGGGACCAACACCCGTCGTCACCGCGATGCCGGTTAATCCAGCTCCCACAATCTCACAGTCTGTTAAACTGGCTTTAAAAGAAAAGACTTGGTCTCGCATTTGCCCCTCACAGAGACTATCACTCTGTCGCCGTCCCTTATCGGTCTTTTTATCTAAAATTTAACGGGATTCTAAACCTGGCCGTCTATCGGACTTCTAAAGTGCACTAAAATTCCGGACCTTCCTTGCAGGGTTTTTTCAATTGACCTTCCACGCAGGATTTTACATATCACATACAAACAATCAACTACACAAACACACTTGCTTTGGCTTATCACTTTCAATACTTTCAATTGAGTATTACTTTTAAATTATTTTCCAATTATTTTTTTTTTTTTTTTTTTAAACTTACGAGCTGATGGCTGCTGGGTCTCTCATGCCTAATATTTCCTACATAAGCTATGCCAAGTTATGATGAAACAGGTCTGGCTTACCTTTTAATTTCATGGGCCCACATGAGAGATTCAGCACCACCGGCTCCGGTCCTTTCAAGTTTTCTCCGTGCCTTTCCTCAGAGAATCACGTCGGGGTCACCATCTGTTAGAATTTTTTGAGACTAACGTCGTGTTCTGTTGGATCTCTGAGGAAGGAGGCTCGGGGGTCGAATTGAGAATTTAAGAAAAAGGTTTAATGCAACAGAGTGATGAGGATGATGAGACAAAGACATACACAATAACAAAGACAACATGAAACATAATAACACTGCAGCTGACAGCGGACTGATCCACGCTCCCCCTGACGGAGTCACGTGAATGCAGTCCCGAATATCCATGAATCGCACTCATTTATGCCGTGCACCCGGGGGCTGCTCCTTTTCACCTGGTGCATTCAAATCCCTTCTCATTGGTCCGTTGTTGTCATGACATCATGCCGAGCGCACCTTTGCTGTCCAATGAGAGTTAAAATGCTGGTAGACTCTGTCACTTTGGGGTCGTTTGTGGTGACAGAACAAAAGGTTCTGTCGTGTAAATGTGAAATTCTATCATCAATACAGTTGAATCAACATTGTATTGTCTTAGCCTAGACTAAGACCCCAGGGGGTAGGAGACAAGCGGCCTCCTCCAGGTGTGTAGCAGGAAAGCTCTTTTTCATATGTTAAATGCCAGAATTGACCTCATCAATTCTTTACAGTCAGTGGTAATGAGGGGGGAGGTGAGGGACAGAGATAATGCATATTTCCTAAACCTGGTTCTTTCAGACATTTTAACTTTTTTAAACTCAACAAAGCGCAAACAGGGAAAGAAGGTGAACAAAGAAATAGCTGACTGTGTCTCTGCTGCAAAAATGTGAGTAGGCCTAGCCTATAACAAATGTGTTCTTTATCACAAGTATGATATATGTGTTTAGATTTGTTACACAATCAGCAATGCACGCGGTACGTCCATTTGAACACCAGGCACACACTTAATTAACATTCCTCCCTTTCTTTCCCGGGGCGCTGTGCCTCGCCCCTATAGTTTCTCCTTCGGCGACATGAGGTATCACTCAACAGAGACTTTCACATGAAATCGGTTAGAATGAATAGACTGTAAATATAACAACCTGAGCAAAACGATTAACAGCCAATAACACGTTCTTAGTGAAATAAATAAATGAATACAACACTGCCCTTACATTTACTTTCTCCAAATTCAAGTAAAAGACTTTTACCTCTATGTAAATGCATTATGCAAAAAAGACCATGAGCACATGTAGCTTCATTTGATGATTTACTTGTCACTAAGTACTACCATGCATTGGTGCACACAAAGTTATTGGCTGCAGTACTAGTTATAAAAAAGTTATTAACAGACCGTTACGTGTCAGTTTATGAAACATATAAATTGCTCCTCCCACAGTTCAGGGACATCCTCTAAATGCTATAGGCTTTTTAAAGACAATTTTGATGGGATTCTTCTTATGACTTTGACTAGATCTATCCACTCATGCCACAACAAGAATGGGAAAGGTTAATCTGGAGGATGCTGTTACAAAAGAACTGAAAACTGAGATTAGTTTAGTAAAGGTCAAAGGTACCTGGAAGCGCAAACAGGGAAAGAAGGTGAACAAAGAAATAGCTGACTGTGTCTCTGCTGCAAAAATGTGAGTAGGCCTAGCCTATAACAAATGTGTTCTTTATCACATGTATGATGTATGTGGAGGACGGTGCGTCCAGTTGAACATCAGCCACACGCTTAATTAACATTCCTCCCTGTCTTTCATTTCTTTCCCGGGGCGTTGTGCCTCGCCCCTTTAGTTTCTCCTTCGGCGACATGAGGTATCACTCAACAGAGACTTTCACATGAAAGTGGTTAGAATGAATAGACTGGGACATGTAAATATAACAACCTGAGCAAAACAATTAACAGCCAATAACACGTTCTTAGTGAAATAAATAAATGAATACAACACTTTGCCCTTACATTTACTTTCTCCAAATTCAAGTAAAAGACTTTTCCCTCTATGTAAATGTTTTATGCAAAAAATACTATGACCATGAGCACATGTATCTTCATTTGATAATTCACATGTCGTAAAACTAAGTACTACCATGCATTGGTGCATACAAAGTGATAATTGTCAGGCACTTATTGGCTTGTTATACTAGTTATACAAAAGTTATTAACAGACCGTTACGTGTCAGTTTATGAAACATATACATTGCTCCTCCCACAATTCAGGGACATCCTCTAAATGCTATAGGCTTTTTAAAGACAATTTTGATGGGATTCTTCTTATGACTTTGACTGCTCTATCCACTCCTATCACAATAAGAATAATAATGGGAAAGGTTCATCTGGAGGATGTTGATACAAAAGAATTGAAAACTGAGTTTAGTTTAGTAAAGGTCAAAGGTACCTGGAAGCGCAAACAGGGAAAGAAGGTGAACAAAGAAACAGCTGACTGTGTCTCTGCTGCAAAACTGTGAGTAGGCCTAGCCTATAACAAATGTGTTCTTTATCACATGTATGATATATGTGTTTAGATTTGTTTATGCAAATCTCTGACTCTCTTCTTAGTGGATTTTATTTAGAATATTATTATTAAAGTTAAATTTTGATCATTATCCAGTTCCATAATTGGCTTGAAGTTAACTGTCAGTGTGTTTACATGCAGTTTAAAAAAGAGTGGCTTTTAAACCGTACATCAGCGCGCTGTGACAGAGACAGGCTGTAAGTCGTACTGTCTTCAGAAATCATAAACAACCCTCGTCATGTCATGGGTATCCTGTGCATTTTTTCCCCTTAATATACGTACTGAGGGCTATGATATTACTGTAAACTGTATTTGTTTTAGTTAGGTGTACCTAATGAAGTGGTAATAGAGTGTATGCAATGCAATGTATTGACAGAAACAAAAATATATATAATAATTGGAACCTATGCCATAATGATAAATATTTGTTCCATGTCTTTTGTGTGGCAGCTATGAGAGCATCACAGAACAGGGCACCAGTTGGACAGTGGTCAGCCCCATTGTCTTTACTTACAAGGTAACTGAGACCCAGAACTTGCTGAACCCAAGCAACGACACCCTCCTGCTGGGCCACATCACCGACCCACAGCAGCTGGAGGACATTAAACATTCCAACAAGCCAATCAAACGCTTTGTGGTCATTGATCAAGAAGTCTACAAAATCTACGGTCCCAAGCTAACAGAATATTTAGAGGCAAACAATGTCCTTTGCAAGATTTTGGCTCTACCCACTACTGAGGAGAACAAATCCATGAAAATGGCCTTGAAGGTCTTAGAGGAGGTCAACAACTTCTCCATTGACCGCCGCACAGATCCCATTATTGCCATTGGTGGAGGGGTGTGCCTCGACATAGTGGGCCTGGCTGCCTCACTCTACAGAAGACGCACCCCTTACGTCAGGGTCCCAACCACACTGCTGTCCTACATTGATGCTAGCGTGGGAGCAAAGACGGGGGTTAACTTTGCAAACTGCAAGAACAAGCTGGGTGCCTACATTCCACCCGCCGCTGCCTTCCTTGACCTTTCCTTCTTACAAACTGTTCCACGACGACACATCTCCAACGGGCTAGCAGAGATGTTAAAGGTATTTTGAAGTTCCTGAAAGCGGAATAGTTCTGTGTTAACATGACCATTGGCTAGTAGCATGACCATCAGGTAATAACATGCATGCTTCATAAAAATATACTACATATACTACACGTTATTTGCATATAGGGACCCATTATACAATAACGAATGTATAGCAGTAAGTCTCGGACTGTACAGGCATATCAATGTCCACCTGTTACTTTGGTACTTGAATGTGCAGCAGCAAAAAGTAGAAGCAATTTCACATGTGCCATTTACAGTACTGCGAATAATCCAGGAGTCACCAAGGGAAGTTTAAAAATCAATTTACAGTAGCAGGAGTAGTAACTTCATTCACTTATTAGTTCTATGAGATTAAGTGAAGGTTTTTTTCTTACTATTTATTCTTCATGTTTGTACTGCTCATTTGAATTTTTCTAAGCTTTTTTTCTGGTTGTTTGCAGATGGCCTTGATGAAACACAAAGGCCTCTTTGAGCTACTTGAGACACACGGCCGTATGCTGTTGGACACAAACTTCCAGGCAGATATCAGTGGATATGGAAGCAACTGCTTACAGGTTGCATCACAAGCAACTCGTATAGCCATCATAACCATGCTGGAGGAGCTTTCCCCAAACCTTTGGGAGGATGACCTAAACAGACTTGTGGACTTTGGTCACATCATCAGCCCAGCATTAGAGATGGTAATTAATCCCTCATGGCAGACATAGCCATTGAAATCATTTTGTTGATACATGCTATTGCACATGCCATATGTGTAGCGCTCTTTGATTTTATGTGAGCCTGTAACTCTCTCTGGTGATTGTACAAGATGAGATACACCTTCATTGATCACTAAGCAGGGATGATGCAGCAGCACAAGGACATAAACAAGTACAGATTAGATGTAGGCTACATTACCGGAAATAAGAATAGAATAAAAATAGAACCTACACAAGAGCATATGGAGACAAAATGACATATAGTGACATTGGTAAGATTACTAGCAGCAGAGTCAATAAATTTAACAAATGTACACCAGACTAATATATAATATGTTTAGGATTAAGTAGTGGTTGTCTCTATTAATATCGTAGAATATTATGTAAGAATCAATGTCATATTTTATCATAGTAGGTATGATATGGTACATTATTATATGCTGTTGAGACAGTTTTACTTTTGTTTCCTTATTTTTTATTTTTGTGGGGTTTTTCCTTTTATTTGATAGTGACAGTGGATAGACGGGTGGGTGACACACAGCAAAGGCCGCAGGTCGGACTCAAACCCGGCCTGCTGCAAAGGACTCAGCCTACATGGGGCGCACGCTCTTACTGGGTCACCCCTTGTTTCCTTATTTTTAAGTTTTATTATTTGGCCAGGAAGCTCTCTCTCCTGGCTTTTAAGATTGTCTCATTCTAAGATAAGTCACGTTTTGTGTCGTTTTGTAGTTTTTGTAGTTTTTTTTAATTTTTGAATCACACCTTACAATTTAAGTGAAAAAAAATCAAATATTCATCTATTTAATTTCTTACCCAAAACACTCAAAAATTCCAGTCCCAAAGTGCACACAACTAAAAGTCCAACATAAAAATCTATTTTAACTTCTTTAACCACTTAGTCCATATACATTAATTGTCCACAAAGACAACCCAAATAAGTTCAGTTCAGTTTCAGTGGAGGCTGCTGATCTTTCAATACATCATAAAAATTGTTCATTTATTTATACGTAAATTCTGCCCTACGTTCCTTTTCAAGAAAATGTTCTGTGACCCTGTCATACCAACTAGGCGTCTTTTGGCCCAGGTATCACATGTTCCCTTAAAGCCATGTCCTCACATTATCTTTGTCTCTTTTTAATGCAGAAAGTTCTCCCATCTCTGCTGCATGGTGAGGCAGTGAACATCGATATGTCATACATGGTTTATGTGTCCAAGGAGAGTGGTCTATTGACAGAAGATGACAAGCAAAGAATCATCAGCTGCATGGTGAGCATGGAGCTGCCTGTCTGGCATGAGGCATGTACCATGGAGCTCATACAGAAGTCTCTGCAGGAAAGGCTGAAGCATTCGGGAGGCCTGGTCAGAATGCCTCTGCCTGTTGGTCTTGGGGAAGCCGGTAAGATATTGCTAGAGGAAGACTGTCCTTACCAGTAAAAAAACAGCATTGATGGTGCGCTCAAACAGCTTGAAACTGGTGCTTAGCAACTAGCAGGAAGTAATATGATGTTCTTTTCACTGCCATAGAAACACTTGCTGCCTACTCAAACCAGGAAGCAGCACAAGTAATTTGCGTGTCCTTGCAACATAGGTACAGAAGGACTGGAAGCTTGACGACATGCTGAATAATTTTTCTGCTAGTTGGAGAACTGTTGTGGTAACATACTAACATCAGGCAGTAGCTTGTAACAATACCATTCACCCTGTGCTAGCATTAGGCAAATTAGCATCAGCCTGCAAACTGCCAACGTATTCCCTTCCACTATAGAGACTGGGGTCCTGTCCTTTCTTTAACTATAATGGCAATTCCTCACTTTAACTAAGTACTTTTACTGGCCTATACATGACAAAGATCCTGCTGTTGTGTCTTCATTCTACAAATTATGGCACTAGATTAGCAGAATTCACTGTGAACAAACTTATTTCTCCCTGAAAAGTAGTTGTATGAGCTAGTTGTCATGTTCATTCGGTATATTTAAAGCATTATCTTTTTTCTTTCCTGTCTTTCATTTCAGAAATTTCTAATGATACATCTTGTGAGATCCTGCACAGAGCTTACTCAAAATGGTGTGATGAGCTGAACGTCTCCTCTGACAGCAACTGTGACTCTTAACATGTGCATCCCACAACTGCATCTGTTCAATCTGTTCTTACAAGCTGTTCTCACAAACCATTTGTACCGGAAGATGTTAAGGGGAAAACACAAGACTTTTCACCCAGGAAACCGAGTGTTTGTGTCCAGGGAGTACTACTTAAGGGTTGTGAAACAGATCATATTAGATATATTAACAGTTTTTTTTTTTTAACATCATAGCACCAGCTAAGCAAGTAATATGAAAATACTCTCTTATTTAGTCTGTGAAATACTTATAAATATGCCCAAATAAAGATGTTTATCATCACCATTTATCAAACTGTGTGCGTGTATGTTATTAATATAGGAGACTCACACATGTACATATTGACATCCTTCTTGCTTGTATTAACTTTCACCGAAAATTTTGAACTCACAACCTACCGCCTGTGAGAATAAGTGAATAACATTATGTAAGTAAAAGTAATCTTGCTACAGGGCAGAATATTTCCATGACCTGCTGACAAACCCACAGCTCTGACTTTTTGAAGTTGTAATTGCTTGTAATTAATTGAGATTAAGATTAATTAATTAAGATTAATGTAGCTCAGTGTAGCCACTGTAGCTCAAAGGAGAAGGCCTGGTTGTGCAGCTCAAGGTTTATTTGGGTGCCAACTCATCAACTTTTATCATTTGTTACTTTGCATATTCCTGTTTATTTACCACAATTCCACATGTGATGTCTTATGAAGATGGAAGAGTTTTTATAAAAAATAGGTTAGAATATGTCATTACAAACATTTGCATACAAAAGAAAAAATAAGACTTTGGCCAAGTAAGCCAAGTAATGCTAATCCTGGGACATATTAGAAAGCCATGATGGCTCATTGCTCATATTCAGTGATTCATGTTGCATTAAAGTATACATATTAACTTTCCCTTCCTGTAGAAATCATACTCTATAATATAGAGGAATTCAACAAATGGTTCGTTGATATCAACCAACCAGTTGTTCCTGTGGCAAGTGGCTGTAGCCTGTTCCAGTATGCACTAAAAGATACACTCCAGACAGTTTTCCATTCTATCACACACAGTTGTGGAATAAGTATTCAGATCCTTTACTTAAGTAAAAGTACTAATACCATGCTGTTAAAATACACTGTTACACTGCATTGAAAATGTTACTTATCATAAGGGAAATGTACTTAATGAATTAACAAAAAAAATCCTCACATTTTAGAAACTGGAAAATGATCCAAATTCTTCTGTGTTTAAGTGTCTTATAATTTCAGATGGACTTGTAGGCTGTGATATTGTCGGGTAGTTATGAATAAAACGTATTTTATAAACTGTTTTATAAAATGGTAACTAAGGCTGTCAGATTTAGGTAGTGGAATATTTCCCTTTTAATGCAATGGAGTAGAAGTAGAAAGTGGCATGAAAAGACTCAAGTAAAGTTCAAGTACCTTTTGTAATTTGTACTTAAGTACAGTACTTGAATAAATGTACTCAGTAACATTCCACCACTGATCTCACACACACACACACACACACACACACACACACACACACACACACACACACACACACACACACAATAATTCCAAACTAAATGTTGGCCCTATACAGTATCTCAAGTGTTTTATTTATTTACATTTGGCAAGAGATAACAAACATTAACAAAAATGTCTCATATGGTATCACCGAGTTCTGTCCAAACATCAAAAAAGAGAGTTTCCCTCTGCATACACCTTCTTAGCTCTGAGTTGTGCAAGATAGAGGTGAAATTAGTAGTTGATCAGTGCCTGCAAAGCAATTACATGTTTGGTCAAAGGCTGCAGTGAACCCTTGTTAGCAAATAAACCACATTTTAGTTTATTTATTTTTAAATTTTATTTTACATTAATTTTAAAGAAAGTATTATTATGTATCACGCCAGGGCTCATTCAAAAATGCTATAGCCCATTACCAATATAAGGTTATTTTACCCTATTCACCCAATATTGTCACAGACAACTTGTGTCTTATTTGCCTTTATCATTGTCATTAACATTTGTACATACATCAGGTTAGAATAGGAATATCATGTTTTTGTGTGCCAATAAAAATAAAAAAATAAAATAAATGTCCCTCAGAGAAAACCAATCTGTAAACCACTGGTATGAATCTCAAAATCTCATTAAACAAAATGACCTCTCACTGCATAAAATAAAGAGTATAAAATAAATAAATGATGATGTTAATAATATAATACCCAACAATAATAATAATGTGGTCAATTTTTGATTTGTTATTTTCTTCAGAGTACATTAAGAGCATAGGATTTAAGAATATACGTACATTTAAATATGTTTAGAAACAATAGTTTGCAATAACATGCAATACTTGATCCTTTAATATTTAAATACCTTTTTTATATATTTTGTGCATGCTCTTGCAATGTAACAATCAGAAGTTTAAGAAATCCCATGTTCATTTCTACAAGAATTTTTTGAGCATTACACAAAACCTTTTCATATTTCTTTTGACCAAAACATTTTCACATATGTTTGTTATCTCTTTTGCCATGGACAGTTCAATACAGAGTATACATACAGTATATGGGACAAATATGAAAACCATAGTTTAAAAAAAAAGACAAAAATAAACTGTTAAATCATTCAGTTGGCCAGTCTATGACAGATTTGTAACCTTATTTGTCAACTGCCCATCTATACAGCATCAAGATATTCAAGAATGTAAAAATATTGTGTAAAATCGAGGAACTGAAATACCTCAGGCACATTAACATACAATGTTTGAACATTACAGTTCAGCAATAAATGGGCAAAAGTACAAGGAATGGAATTAAGATAAAAAATAGAGTTCATAATAGAGTTTATTCACTTAGGCATGTGAATTCTTTAAGTCACTGTAAGGTGAGTGCCTCATTGATGCGATGATACAGCTAGAAATGTATGCTAACAGCCATGCTCCTTCTCATCCATACTAGAGCTGGAACTGTGCCGGCTGCTACCGTTGTTGGAGCCATCAGGGGACATTGAGGACAGCAGGGGATCACCTGTGGATATTGGCGACAGGGTGTCCCTTACAAATTCCTTCATTTTACAGGTCCTGGAGGTTCCATAGTGTTCGGGATCCCCAGCGTCTGCAGGAATCTGGTCGAAGGTGATGGTGCCGTTGTTGAGGTCCAGTGTGGTCGGAGGTGACATGTCTGGAGCCGAGCTGTGCTGGTAGAGGTCTGCTGGGCAGTCGCCAAGGGCGGGTTCTTGTTTAATGGCTCGGCCAATTAAATCCGATGTGCAGACAGATGAGGATGGAACCACGGTAAGACCATGAGCACGGGCCTGGATCTCCAACTCCTAGATGATTATAAACAAAACTTGATTTAATATACTTAATGCTATACTGGGAAAGATTTTTATCTGCAATTCTAGTGGCTCTGTGAGTCCTGTGAGCTAAATGCTAACGTCAGCATGCTAATACTGTACGCTCAACTGAGTCAATGTGTAGCAGCTTCATTGTTCATTAGCTAATTAGCATTAAAAGTGCTCAAACAAATGTAATAAATTGAAATGTTGACTTTGACGCTGTACTAGTCTCGCTTTGCCAGACCTTTCTCCACAGCGCTGCAGAGGAGGGTCTGGCGAGTCCACACATGCATTACGGGATGGGAGAAAAACGTGCCCTGGTTTATAATCATTTCTTTAAACCAATCACAATAAGCACCGAGCAGAGCCACGGTGCCGCTGCAGAATTGCCTCGGGAAGGAACGTGTTTTGGTCGAACATGTGTACATTCAAAGGTTGTTCCAGTCATTGAAAACTCAGATAGGACAGATATCTGTTTATCTATCTATCTATCTATCTATCTATCTATCTATCTATCTATCTATCTATCTATCTATCTATCTATCTATCTATCTATCTATCTATCTATCTATCTATCTATCTATCTATCTATCTATCTATCTATCTATCTATCTATCTATCTGGATTTACCCTGCAGAGATCTGAGGAGCAGTTAACCATAGTCCTCAAAAAAGTTAAATCTAGTGAATTTGAAACTACCACTACTAACATTAGCCCCTTGTAGATGAATGAATAGAAGAATAAAATACCCTTATATGCCAATACTGTTTGTATAAGTAAAGTAGCATGCAGTTCACTGTAATGTTTCTTCCACCAAAGATCAATGACCAACCTGTATCCGAAGCATTAGATGGCGGTTTCCATGCTCCAGCTTCCTCTGTCTGCACTCAAGCTCCTTGCCTCTCTGTTGCTCCCGCTGTAGCCTCCTGATGTAGTCCACTGAGGCTTTGAGAATGGTGCCCTTATTCCAGCGCATGTCTCTGGGGTTTACAGGAGACAAAGGTCTACAGTCAGAATCAGCTGACTAGCTGACCAAAACAGCACAGGATTCTTTACAGCCCTTCTGAGCATATATGGTATTAAACCTTAAAGACACTTGGATGTTTTAAGAGGAGGATGTTAAAAATAAAGTTAATGAATAGACAGATAGATGCATTCATTAGCAGAAATGCAAACAAAACCTACTTACGGATCATTTGACTTGGGTATCAAGGTTCCCAGTTCTTTGATGCGATCGTTGATGTTGAATCTCCGTCTTCGTTCAACTAGAATTTGTCAAATAGGATAAGTACAGCAGCCTTGTAAACTTCCTGTCTTTGAAAGTTCAATTACAGGTCATAAAAAACATGAACATAAATTTTGGTTCAACAAATAAATAAAAAAAAAAAAGACATATTCATTAGAAAACTGATTTTGTTGATAAATTTCCCTGCTTTTTGTGAAATTATTCTGAATAATTGGATATGCAATTGAAAAGAAAAAAAAACAGTGATATTTCATAATGACTGTAACTTACTATTTTGCCATATAACTAACGTACATGACCATTGAGACAACCATTAAAATTAAAATTTTAAAAATTCTGATGATTCTGTTGTGATTGACTCACTTAAGTTGTGGTTGTCTTTCTTCTGTCTCTCTTTAGCAAGGGCACGGACTTCAGCCTCTGTGAAGCAAAGACAAAAGTGAATGTCAGTGCTTTGAGAAAACACCATTGTTTAATATAGGTCACTAACTGGAGTTACATATTCCACAGTAAATCTGTTACTTTGTCTGCTAGAGCATTTAAAATCTTTTATTTTAGAGTGCTGTGCTCAATAATCACATCCAATAAGCTATCATTTACATGCTAAATAAAGCTAAAGTCATGTTAATTAACTGTATAATTACAGTTAATTTGTATTGTGTGCGATTTTGTCATACACAAAACACTTTCCATAGAACAGTTTCTGCAAATCAGATTGAAAACAGCTTTTACAGTGTACAAAACATAATCTTTTTCACTTTCTTCATGTTGCTTTGCTTACCTACTGGAAAGCCCTCTGGCCTTTGATAGTTTTCATACAGGCCACAGGATTCATGCTTGTCCAGTACTTGCTTCATGCCAGGAGCTGGAGTAATTATTTGGCAAACAATTGACTTCATAGTATATTGCGCATTGCCAAATTGCACACAATTATTGACATTGGCCTAAGTCATGCTTCACCTTTTACATTCTATTTACTTCCCATTGATCAGGATTTAGTCATGAACAAAATATTTTACAGTATAAAACTGTATCAGATCTTAGACAGATAGAACTTACACATTTTTCTCAGTGCGTACTTTAATCACATTTGACTACCAGATCAAGTGAGGTTTACTTGCTAAGAGTCAGTTATTGGTACTAAATTGATAGTCAAACGATTTTGCAGTCTGACTTTACAGCACTTATTGTACCCACCTCAACAACATGATATCTACAGTACAGTAAATCAACAGGAAAAAAGAATAAATACTGATACTGTGTGTGAAAGATGTTTCTCAGTATGTTACCTGTGTATTTTCTCTTAATGTTGGATGGACAGGAGTTGCTGATGGTGAGGCCCGGGAGTGGAAGTCCTTGATTGCCGTACACATCGAGAAGATTTTCAGACATAGGGAGCTACACAGTATTAAAGACAAGACATTAGAATGCATGCTTTAAAAGAACAACTATGTATTTTATTTAAATTAAATTCAAAGACATAAATATCAACAGTAATAGTTTTCTATAAACTAATAAAGACTTCAAATGCCAAACATTACCGGGTTGTTCATTTGGAGTCCCGGATCCATAAGTCCAAGAACATCTTCATTGTAACTTGACTCCAAGCTAATAATATCATCAATGACATCATCCATCTGTATGGCACAAAAATGCATTCAATTTGATAATCACAGTTCATGAGGGTATCTGGATGTAATGAATGCAGAAGTGTTTGGTAATGAGCAGGCGCACCTCTTTCTCACAGTTGGAGCTGAGTGTGAGCAGGGCCATGGGACTGTTGGGGGCGCTGCTGCCAGGCCCGGGTGGCATGCCGTGCTCGGGGGGCTGGCTGGGGCACTGGTTGCCGACTTTACCCACCAGGGTGGTGGACAGATACTGCCTCACCTGCTGCCTCTGAGCCTGCTGGATGTTATACTTGTTGGGATTCTCCAGGTGGGCCTGCACCTATGAGCAAGAGGTATACATTACATAATGAGATTCATTCTTTTATCAAGTCTAGTATACGCTTTCTGTATTATAGAATGGTAAAACAAAATAGTTAGTTCATACATAAATTAATAAGCATCAATTTGTCAAAAAAGGTCATATTTTAAGAAAATGTGAAATAGCATTTGGAATTTTAATTGAAAAAAATATTTTTTAAAGTGATGACAGTACAATTATAATGAGTAAAACCTGTAAATTCAAAGATATTTTAGATTCAGATTCATGTTTTCTTCTATTTTTAAACCCTGAGATTAGTTTACTGTACAAAGTAACCACAAGACGCCAAGATGTACAGCTGTGTTGCAGTTAAATTACTAATCCCATGTATTTTGCAGATCAATGAAAACTGAAAACACCAGTTTATAAGCTTCTCTAGGCCGATTGCAGGCTTGCTTTGGAACAGTGTACCCTGTCACTGGTCAATTTTTGTTTACACCATACAAAAACTCTCCACAGAGAGGAAACCGTGGAACATTGCAGTTGTGTCACAGATATATGACCAGTTGAATTTTACGCAGCAATAGATACACTCAGCAACACATACAGCAATATAACAACTCTTTAGCAGGTGTTAGCTTTTCTGCCATAGCCTACTGTTTAGTTCCTATAGCACCAACGGTTTTAAACTGTGTTTAGCAAGTGTGGATAACACTGTATAGAGGGACAATGGTACCGTCTCAAAAAATTAAAACAACAAAATAATTAAATATTAGCTTTATCTCCAGGCTATATTTCAGTCCATCTGTCCTTTTTTTTATAAAGACAAAAATTAACCCATCTCACCTGATAGTGGCTGTATTCAAGCATTTCCAACATGTTATTTCAGTATTAATTGATATAAATAATCTTCATAAAGTAGGCTACATAATCCCTTTATTTTGTTAGCCCTCACAGTGGACAGCCAGCTAGCATGTGCAAATCTGAGAGCGCTCACTAGCCCTGCTTAATTTATCCAAGTTTTACGGCTCATTAGTTATGCAGTTAAGAAATGGAGGAGGACACCAAAACTCATCCTCCCACTGATGTGTTGTTCCAGTTTAACTATGAATTTATGTCTTTATTGGGCCCATTTGACGTCACCATCTCCGGCTCACAAAGGAGCCGTTTTACTGATTGGCCAGTAGCCTGCGAACTGAAGCTTGCTTCAGGCTAACTAACGTTTAATCTTTAGTTCTGCTCATCTGGTATAAAACATTATTTGTTCTGAGCATCAAGAATACAATTGACCCCATTGTTTTACTACAAACTAACCATATCAATGCATGAATTTATTATGAAGTTTTAGGAATGGAGTTTAAGTAGTGTACATTTAAAGATATAATATGTAATATTTCTGAAAAAACATCTGAAAACAACTATACGTAAATGTTATATATATATTGTTGTGTGCTTAAATTATCCCACATGTTTCAAATAATGTTCAAAACCATGGGATTGTGGACCCCAAGAAGAGTAGCTGCTACATTGTTAGCAGCTACTGGATCTGATATCCATCTAGTTTACTATTATATGTGCCATGTAGACAAGTGGCTCACGCTAATGTTTGGTTGCTAAACTGTATCATAATGGTTTAGGGTTATAACAATGTTCAACATGCTATATAGTATGATTGTTTTACTCCCAATTAACAGCGCTGGGCTAACCCTTGATTAAATTTGTCACGTTACATTAGCTGTATAGGTAGTCCACCAATCTACTACTAAGCCAGCTAGTGCAGTCTGGTCCGTCTGCTTCACTGCCCACCAAGAGACTACAGTCAGGATGAGAGCGTGCAACCTCAGCAAAACAAGTTTCCCAGCTCCTGGGGGGAGTAGGTTAACATTAAAACAGAAGTAAAAAATTACATATTGTACATTTAGCCGTCATTAGGCAGTTACATTTGCAGGGTAAAGAAGGTGAACAGCTTTGAATTTCAACCTTAATGACAATGTTTTGATTTTGACTCTTAAGATTTTCTTTTGTCCAGATTAGGTCCACTCTATCTGTATTGGAAAGCATTGTTTATCAATCCTGGTATATATAGAACAGCAGTCAAAGAGGTTGTCTCTTCCAAAGCTTTAATAGGCTTTATTTTTGTGAATCAGTTAATCATGACGCCAAGCAGTCAATGGTGCACTGGAAGTAGCCCAGAGGGTGTGGTGGTTGACTTTAAAAATGTTGTGGCCAGAGATGCATCATAGAACTGCAGCAATGTTGGAAACAGATTGGTGGGATTATGGCTCATCATATCATATGGTTCCCTTCAAAAGCAGTGTAACGAGCACAATGGCATCCTCATAGAACAGTCAACTTTATCCCAATAAAAGGCCAACTTGGTTGGCCAGTAGGCTATATGACACTTTAAAGTAAGTCAGCTTGGAAGAGTATATCAAGTTTAATGGTGCAATGTAAAGAGGAGTTCAATGGTAGGCAAAAAGAACAGGACATGCTGCATGTGCATGTGTTTGCATGTGTTTATAGCTTTACATGTCATCGCAAAATGGCATTGCAGTTTAGAATCAAGGGTGAAAATAAGAAAACGGCACCATCATCCAAAGTTAAGTTTCCCTGTTAAGAACTTTATGCACCAAAGGAAATTTTCTGTTGCCAGCATTTATCCAGACAGACTCTGGGTCTAACTTACCATGTATGAAGGGTTTTTAGTTCATTTAAAACATGTACCTTTTCAAAGGCACTTCATGTATTGCATGTGAATTAAATAATATTTTGTGGGTAATTTGTGAAGTACCAGTAAAAGTGCATATTTCTTAGGAGGGATTGGGGTGGGTGGTCCTGCATAAGCAGTGTTCAGCCACAAAAAATGGTGTTGTTATCTTTTCCCAACTCTTGCTTACAGGTCCTTGATGGCTTTTAGTGGCAGCTCACGTCTAGTAATGACTAACCACAATGACACACTGTTATACACATTGTGTTGTGGCAACTTCAGTGTTATGTGGTGACCCAATATTAAGTATTTAACAACTCTCTTTACTCTACAAAAATCTAAATGTCAGCATGTCTATTAAGTGAAAGGTGAATAATGAATCACATTTGGGAGTATAATGGGAATAAAAGGGGATTAACCATGCATGGACCAAACCAATCATTAAACTTCCATTTTGTACAATCATGGGCAAATTCACAAAGAATGCTTTGTGGCCGCTTGTAGCAATTACAGATTAGATATGATATATTTTGTCAAATGTAGCTAAATATTATCAAGCACACAAGTCAAATTTGATAAGATGTATAGTATAACATCAAATACCTGATCTGGACAAATTGCATTTAAGGGTTAAAGAGACAATGTCTGTTTCAAAGTCATCAGCTGTCATCTGTGGGTTTTTTTCAAATGTTTATTTAGGGCATTTTAATCATAATGACTTATTTGTCCAAGTCTCACAGCTGCATTGGAAAAGTTGTGTGCATGCTTTGTGCCACCAACAAAATAATGTGTAGCTTTTTAGGCTGTGACTAATACTCCACAGAGGAATAAAATTGACATCACACCAAATTCTTTTACAATTTGGACTTTGGATAATTTATAAAAACTGTTATGAATGCACTCCACTGAAATACATACAATGTTTTGGAATACTGAACCATCAATGATTTACACAACATTTTGTCACCATTGACAATGATGTAAATCTGTACAAGCACAGCACACATGGACTGAGCTGAAAGCTACATTTTTATCATGATGTTAAATAGTAAACCAACCCCTTGAATCAAACATGTATCTCAGAAATTAAGCTGCTTCCCAGGATCCTCACATGTGATGAAGCACTATCAATCGTGCAGCTAATAAATGCAAACGTCTGCTGCCACATCTTGTGTAACGCTGTTGGCACAAAGAGCATTGAGTCTTTGTCTGGATTAGAAACTCACTAGGAGCTGGAGAGGTGAACACAAACAGAGGAAGTGCCCTCTGGCTGGACAGAGCCTTGTATGATAAAACAGAGAAAGCATTCTTTGTAAACTCATAGTAGAGCGTTTCTTTGTCTCCCCTCCGCAGTGTGGCCTTTTCCTTTAGCCAAACCTTTGGCATTGAGTAGAAACTATTAACAAGGGATGTATTTCATTTATCCCTTCAGCAAGCCAAGCTCTCACTTTATTCATAGACTCTTTGTGACACAGAGGTTTATTACCTTCTAAAGGAGAGCACATGGGTCTATGTTTTGGACGCCTTAAGGACCAGTAACATTTGAAGAGATAGTCGTCACTACTTGACCCCTGAAAAGAAACAGATCCATTCATTTCTCTCAGCCAGCTCTAATCTGTTTCATACTGCTTTGGTAACCAGCCACACTTGGGGGCATTTTGTCAAAGGAAGATGCAAAGCATTTAGAGTGAGCTGAAAGTTAAGGAGATAACTACACTAGAGCTAAGTCTTTGTTTTCAAATCACATCAACGGCAACTTATAAAGTGCAAAGTGGATGAGTGGATAGATTAGTACCACTAATATCTGTTTCACCAGAAACAGAGGGATATTTAAATATTACCCTTTAATGACTTTTACTCTTATCTTCTATTAATGATAAGATAAGAATACTTATCTATTTATAAGTTGCAGGAACGTCTGTCTGTGTGTGTGTGTGTGTGTCTGTGTGTGTGTCTGTTTTTGTGTGTGTGTTATACACATATCTTTCGAACTGTTAGTCTGATGGATTTCGAACTTGACATGTGTCTTTCTACACGAATGAGTAAGTGCATTGTCAAGTTTGATGTTGTTTGGATTAGAAATGCAAAAGATATTGTTAAATATACAGTATATCTGTAAAAGAAGCACACATTGGCTTTTGCTGCTCTAGCCGCTGGCCTCTCCCCCTCTCACACTGCACACTGACTAAGCATACCAGTGACCGAAAGCAGCAGAGCTTCGGCAGTTACAATGTGAAATACTACGGAGCCCCGGAAGTGACATTGCAAGACATCGAGTTTTATTTGTGAGCTCTTGCAAATCCAACAAACAGTAAGGATGACCTAGCTAGCTAGTAGCACAACATGATTACATCAAAACAAGGGTTAAGTTTAAATTGTTTGACAGACAGGAAGCCAGTGTGGATTGTAGAACTGGACTAATGTGATCCACTCTCCCGTCTGAATCAGCTGCAGCAGTCTGATCTGACACCTGTAAAGACCGTGTCCTGACACAAGTCCTTTAATTCTTGATATATTCTTAAGGTAATAGTAGGCTGATTTTGTCTTAATGTTGATTGTGGAATTTGCCATTACCATTTAGAGGTACAGTGGGGCTCGAAAGTTTGGGCACCCCAGATAAAAAGTTGTATTAATGTGCATAAGGAAGCCAAGAAAAGATGGAAAAATCTCCAAAAGGCATCAAATGACAGATTAGACATTTGTATAATATGTCACAAAAGAGATGCACATTTGCAGATGCCATTTTTTTAGTTTTTTGTTATTTTGAGTGTTATTGATGGAAATTAAATCAAACTTTTTGTGACATATTATTGTATAATTCCTCTTGACAATCATCTGTGCCTGTGCATTTTCAAAGGGAGTGCTAGTAATTTATTATGTGCTTTTAAATCTTTGATTGTCAATTCTTCCATTAGATATCCCCATGACAACAGGGGAGGAGAGACTGATGAGGACAACCTTTTTTAAAGACTATATTTTTGGCTTTTAATGCCTTTATTTATAGGACAGACTAAGACAGGAAAGGGAGGGGGATGGACATGCAGCAATGGGCCGCAGGTTGGAGCCGAACCCCGGGAGCCTCTGTACATGGGGCGCACGCTCAACCAGGTAAGCAACCCAGGCGCCCTGATGAGGCAAACTTTTGTTGACCTTGCTGGCCTTATCAGTCTTGATCCCACCGGGATATGAGAGAGCTGTTTTCTATTTTTATCATCATCCTTTTCCGCAAGGTTGTAGTTACAAAATGTGCTTGGTTAGGGTGGAAGCAGACAATGTAGTAGTGACCAGGGGGTAAATTTGATGGCACTGTTCACCAGCACTTCCGTTTTATTAAAGAATCCCAACCAAAAGGGATGAGGCAGCAGAGAGGCGGCAGAGTAAAATTTTAGGAGATCAGGAGAGTGATCCATGAGCTGGTTGTCAACATGCGACATTCAGGCTGTGACAATAGTGAAAGTGAATATTAGTTAAACAAGGGCTGCATGGACTGAGTTCCGCCATTGCCTGGAGGAAGTAGATTTAGCTCTCTTGTCTAATGCCCTTAGTAGCAATTCTCTTAGAACATAGAACAGCTACAGCAGACGGGTTACTCCATCAAGAAGAGGAGCCTGGGACAAAGAGATGTCTTCTCTGCTCTTACCCTGAGGGTAACATTAGCAAGAACTTAACATCCTCTTCTAAGAATGAAGCACATTGTCCAGTCTGTATGGGATTATGAACATGCACTTGCTTAAGTGACAAACAGTGAAGCTCAATTTAGCAGCAACATAAACACACAGAGCCTTGTTATGTTGCCTGGTGAGGGGCTATGCAATCAGCTAAGTTTTCTGAGTTAAACAGTAAAACAGTCACACAAGATACTGTGTGTTTACTGAGCAGCAAGGGCAAAGATCACAACGTCAAGCACATCCATATTTTGCAGATGAAGTGAAGTATTTTGGAATGTGTGCAGACATGTCCTACTTTTTGAAAATCTTATCTTGAAGAATCTAATAGCTACTAGAAAATGAGAACAGAGCTCTAGGTATACTCTGATGAGTTTAATAAACAAAAGGCTCTCTTAGCCAACTTTTAGACCTCACAGTCTACCCCGAATAATCAAAGAGCACAAAGATGTAGCATTATTCAGCTCAATGTGCCTGGAGTTGGAGGAAAAGGTCAGTGTAAGCCACTGTCTGCACGTGGAGTTGAATCTGATGATTTTTAAAAGTCAGGGATGTTCTGGGCTATTAGATAATATGATTGTCTTCAATCCCATTCTTTTAGTAATTTAAAGACACAATTCAGGAGGACCATTTAGATGATAGATCAGTTCTATGATCTGAGTTTTTAGAATCAGAAAACTGGCTCTGTATACACGAACAACAGCCCCAAATACAGAAACAAGACACCTACTTCCTCACCACAAGAGATTAGGCTACATAGACAGCCATGCAATCACTAGGCTACCTCTCATCTGTTGTGAAATAGAACTGTAATAATCAATGGTATCTGTCTTTACTTAACTGCTGTGCAGTACATACTGTCACGGTTACAAAAAAGACAGTAAAGAACATCATAAAAATGATGGCTTTTATACTGCACAACAGTTTTAATTAATCATTTTCATTATAAATGCCCTTTTTCACTTACAGCTTTTGCCTGTTAAACATAGCTTACAATATGTTCTTTTCTGTCGCAAGGGGTCTCTTAATCGAAACAATAGATGTAAACACAGACTTTTGATAACGTCGTGAAGTTGCTTATGATCATGACAGTTGTTGTCTTCATTGTTAATCACCGATGGATTTCAGCCTGATGTGCCAGCTCCTGGGGTCTAATATGGTCTGTTCACTAACGGATCATTAGCTTTATGTTATTGCCGTTAGCATCGTTATAGTCTCTATTCATGACGTTGCACTTCCGGGATTGCTGTTGTTCTGCCAAAAATTACGCCGGATGTCACTCTTTTTGGATGTCCCGTAACCTTGCGCTTACTTTGTGTTAAAATTGTGGTTTTATGAGGACTAAGGTTAACTGCTCCTCAGATCTCTGCAGGGTAAATCCAGATAGCTAGCTAGACTATCTGTCATATCTGAGTTTACTAAAACAACCTATGAACGTACACGTTCCACCACAACAAGTTCCTTCCTGAGGCTATTTTGTAGCCCCATCGTGGCTCCGCTCAGCACTAAGCGCCGACCAAGACGATTGTGATTGATCTAAAGAGGCCAATAAACCAGAGCACATTTCTTTCCCATCCGAGATTGCTTTGTGGACCAGCCAAACCCTCCCCTGCAGCGTTGTAGAGGAAAGGTCAAAGCGAGACTAGCGCTGTTAGCACCAGGCGCTGGAGTTTGTGCTGGCTGGCTAAATTAACATTAGATTAGTAATCTATCTATACAGCTAACAATACATGTTGACTTTAATTGTGGGGTAGCCCATTGCTGTTGGTCAAAACAAACAAAACAAAAATAACTTGAGAAGTGTGTTGAACGTTGTTATAACCTTATAACGTCAAAGTACGGTTTAGTCACTAATATAAACTGTAAAAATAGTGGCCATAGCAACTGTGACATTGGCCATTGGTTTGTGGACTGCTGTTCTGAAGACTTGAGTTTGGCAATAGGCCTACGGGCTTTGCCATCTTGATGCGGCCAAGCCATGGTTGTTTACGGTTGCAATGGCGTTGCGCTAAGCTAAACACTAAAGGTGAAAAGTTGTCAACCCCATGAAGTTAGTCATCACCACCATGACATTTACTGGCAGGTAAACAGACCTCTGCCACCATTTATCTGCATGTACGGGCAGTAAAGAAAATCATCAAACTTTCCTTTAATTTACCAGCTAATGCTAGCCGTAGCAAGCTTGCTTGGCTGACATAATGCTAAACAAAACATTTTTAGGTGACCAAATTTCCAAGTTCCAGTTAACTAACTAATTTGATTTGTAATTTGATTAATTTGTAAAAGACGAAAAGATGAAAGATGAAAACATGGACAACACCCAAAAACAAGTTCACAGCTATTTTAATGTGCACAGTGCCATGGATATGCACTGCTAAGCCACGGCCCTAAAGCATCCCCTGCTTTATCTTCATATTAAAATAAATGGGATCATAATTTACAAAATGAACATCATGCTGTAGGCTATTGAAGAAGACTTGAAAGTAGTGATTAAGACCATTAACTCATTATGAAAATGTTTAATAATTGGTAATAAGTGAGAAGTAGGGTCATTTTCCCATAGACTTCTATAAAAAAGTACTTCTTTTTGCAGCCAGTGGAGTCACCCACTGCTGGAAATAAGATATAATGCAGGTTATGGTTCAGTATTGGCTTCCCTTTTTAGGTCCAGAAGCTTTGTCCATAATTATTACAGTCTATAGTCATCAAACATTAGCATGAGTCACTTTTCAGCATAGCACAGTACGTTGGATTAATAGCTGATTGGACCTCTTCCCAGGACTGTGTGGGTGTGGTTAGACTGATTGAGTGACATCTTCCTGAGTCCCCTGTAAGTGCTTTGCACTGGTTAGGGCGGGACAAATGAAAGCTTTATCATTCTTATGGGTGGAAAGAATTTGTGACCTAATAAGTTCCCATCACAGCTCTGGCACAGCTTCAACCTGAGCAAAGTCTAATCAGCCAGAATAACTGAAATCACCTGTGTGAGTGTTCAGAGACTGGCAGGTATAATGGCTAATGTGGCTTTAAAACTAATACAGTACTGTTGTGGCTGATGTTTGCTTATTTTTATATTATCTTGCACCATGCCATAGTGTTTTCCATAAATTAACTCAAGATTCAAGTGAGTATTTGTTGCTGACTTATGAGTTGAGTGTGTGATAAAACTCTACTTGCCTTTGTCTTGATCCCTGAACTGGTTTTTCACTTCATTCTGACTGAGGTCAGAGGTAACTTGGCTAATTAAGGGTCCCCTCCCCTTTCGGACAACCTTATCTGAGCTTCATGTTTTCACTTTCATGGTCCAGCAGCTCTGCCTGGTACTTCTAAGCTAATTTTACCTTGCCTGCACGGCTTTGGGGGGGTCTTTGATAATCTACAGACAGTTTAGCTTCAAACTGTCAAGAAGTGTTTTGCCCAAGAAACTGGGATGGTCGTTTGGACTCACTATGAAAATAAGAATGAGAAAAAGTTCCTCCAAATTGTTCCCACAAATACTTTTCTTGCTTTGTCAAGAGCAAACCTCTTTTAGACTAACTTGCAAAAAATGACTAAATTATATCACATGCAAATCTGTGATAATTGGCAGAAATGGAAGGCAAGTAAGTATCTAACCGTTGGACTTTTCTATTACTGACACGTTGAAATTCCTGAGGGAGTAACAATTTTGAGGATAAGAGCAGTGTACTTTCTCTTACAAAACTCTCTTATATTCTCACGTTATCAGGGTCCATTTGGTCATACCAAGAATGAAATGAATGAAAATATGTCAGTGTAGTGGAGCAAATAGGATTAAATGTGTTGAATGCCAAATGTCTGAAACCAGGAATTCTGTGAAGAGATAATCCCCCTATGGATTTATCACAGTCCACTCTTAGAGAGTATTTGTTTCCCAGGAGCTGACAGAGTTGTAGCCAACGTTCATAATCATGTTGAATTTGTAATTTAAAGAAGTGGAAAATGTAAAACCCAGTTTGGAATAGGTTGAATCAAGGCTCCACATGAGAGTCTCCACCACCATGTCACCTACAGAACATTGACACAATTCACATTACGACTAACGCTCATACATGTACACCAGTGTATTGGCCGGCTTACCTTTAGCACTTCCATGGGTGCTTGGCTCACAGCAGGCCCGTTCCGGGGAGGCGTGATATGGACTGTGGAGGTGTGTTGGGTGCCGTGGTGCAAAAGGTCCCTGGTCTTCCTCTCTCAGTTCTCGCTGCGCTCTTGACCCTGGCTATTGGCAAACACCGGCTGGTTGCGGAGCCAGACCTGTGACATCATGGCCGGTAGAGGGTGGAAACTCTGGAGGTGCTTGTAGACGCCATGATGGTCTGGGGGAGCTCTGAAGACCCCAGCCCACCCAAGGGCAGAGACAGGAGGGAGGAGTTAAACAGACCAAGCAAAAAAACATGCTTGTGTGTAAGTGCAAGGCCAGTGGCATGTGTCTGAGTCAGTGAGCAACATGAGGTATTGTAGTGGAGTACAATATGATGATTGAGAGAGAGGGACGCCAGGAATTCTTTCACTGAGAATATGTTATTGTTCTTTGAATGAGGGCAAAAGATGCATTTTGCTTCAGGGAGGTTATGCAATATTAAAAACACATCAACACTGTGCTGTCTTATTACATTTAAGGGATTTGCACTGTCCTGATTAAACATTTTAATAATATAAAACATTTTGCTGTTGAACATGATACTATTAACTTGGTTACAGCAGGAACAAGCTAGAAACATCTCTAAAGTTGATACTACAACTGGTTGTAGCAAACAATTGCTTGTTCCCACAACGAGTAAGATGGAATGTCGCGTTTGTGTTCACCTGTCGGGTGTAAGTCCATTATTCACTCGCCTCTTTGTTCTGATTTGGTCTCCAGTAAGTCCTGTTGGGACATATTTGGCTCAATGATCCATTGTGTTCACCATAGCTCCTGATGCTAATTTGCTAACATTTACTGGGAAGGTTGTACAGTGGCTTACTTCACACTGTTGCAAGTGGTGGAACCAAAACATTAAAGCTTTGGGAAGAAAAGCCAAGACTCCTTTCACACACATAGTCATTTGATTCATTGTTGAATATAGAAATATTGATTAGAGCAACTTTAAGTCACATTATGGTTGTCTTTGCTCCTAATTGCCCCAATTCTATTTGAAAGGAAAGCCAAATCCCTAGCTGAACTGAGGCATTTCACCAATAGTTAATTTTGTTAATTAGCCCACCATCAGTGGATAAATCTGTTTGGTAAGATTATTAGGCCTACACTTGGTTTACCCTCTAGGCTCTCCCAGCTAAGAGTATGATTTGGCGGTAAGCTGCTGTGAATATGTGCCACCTGACTTCCAAAAACTGGTCTGTTGTGAGGTCTGAGGCAGTACCTGGGCCCTTTTGAAAACACAATGCATCTAAGCACTTTGCAACTTTAGTCATTTGCAATAATACACTTGAGCAAAAACTCAGCACTGTGCTTCCATTACTCTCCACCGTTCCACTCCTTGTTCACCCTTTCAAATCTGCAGCATATTTAAGCAGACAGCGCCTGCACATCCCAAACCAAAATGGTTCTGGCAGTGCACATGCTGTCGGGATGAGGCATTCCCCGGGAAAATGATCCTTTTGATAAAACCACTTCAAATCCTCTCAGCCTGTGCAGCTGTGTGATAATCGCACTAATTAGGCTGACATGTCAAATCTAGCCCTAGTCTGTAGTTATCTTTTTTTCTTCTTACATAAGAATATCTTAATTAGTTCACAGAAATCTGCACCTAGTTTCATCTTAAAATTGTAAAGATTATGTGGGGTCTTGTTCGTGACTTGTGCTATTTAACCTACATAAATCCTATACAATCCCAGATTTGAGGAAAATGTTTCATTCAAAAGTTATCTGAGTAGTAGTTTTCTGGATATTAATTTAATTTTCAGTGTTTGTCCAGATGTCCTGGCAATTGACGTTCATGGACTTATTGACTGATTTGTTCAAAGCACTTGGTATTTTCACAGATTAAGCAAACAATATATGAAGTATTTATTAGTGAGCATCAGAGGTGCTAGTTGGTGGACAACACACGGTGCCACTACTCACAGAACAGTTCAACCGTCATTTTTCACAAGAAATGGAACTGGTGTCCTGTCCCCTTTCATTTGACAGTGATGAAGCCCCCCTGGTTGCGCAAATAAAAGTAATTGAGCTCCATTATGACCCTGATCACTACATCCACACTGGACAAATACACCTTACTGATGGAATCAGGCGAAGGCACAGAGGATGCATGTGTTGTTTGGCTGCACGTATATGTGTGTGAAACCAACTTGTTCTGGGATAAACTACAACAAGTCACGTTACAGCTCACAGCTGACAGATCAATTCATCTGTGCTGAGTATTTTAACATCAGACATGCTGACGTCAGAGTTGGATTGTCTTGTAAAGAGAGGTGACTGCTCAATTATATCCATGAGTCAAAAATTACATGGGTGAAACAGTACCATTCATGAATATCTAACAGTTATGATTCTTTCACGGGTTACACCAGTAAAACAGAACAGAAACTGAACAGAACAGAAAATAAATGTACAGTACGTATTCATGTGCAAGACAATGTGTGTGTTCAAAAATAACAAAAAATAGCCTAATGTCTTCTTCATTCAGTGATTTAGATCTGTACTGCAATGGTATTAAAGTTTGAGTTAGTAAAAATTCTCTCACACAGTTACACCCATGCAGACAATTGGTAAGATGTAGTCAAATTAAATTTTTATACTGGATTTAAGTGGATTGTTTGCGCAAGTCATATTTTTATTGTAACTTCAGAATACACAATAAAATAGTCAACATTTTATAGCTGAAAGTTCTTGTTTTTTGAAACAAGGACCCAACATAAACACATGACTCAACAGAAGACTGTTGACTGTTTACTGCTCGGTACAATTGATTGTGTTAAAAGCATAGACACCCAATTCTCCTCTGTCAGCATTTAAAGAGACATTATGTTGATTTAACTCTAGCTCTGTGTCATGGCAGTATGAGCAGTGTGTTTAGATGAGCGGTGTTTGGGTTCCCTCTGTGGCGCCAGTGCACAAAATCTGCTGGATGCCACAAAACACGTCATGGATGTCCGCCGAGACAGAGCGCTATACACTGGCACCACAGAGGGAAGCCGAACACTGTTCATCTAAACACACTACCCATATAAAGATGACACAGAGCTGGTTTAAAATCAACAAAGGATCCCTTTAGTAGAGGTCGTCAAAAATAATTAGAATGCATGTGTAGCTGACTTGTTGCCAATTGTTACAATAGTGTTACAAGCTCAAGCACATCACTTTTATCAAGATAGTCAACACAAACAAATAGGGTTGAACATGCGGAAAAGTATTATGAAAACACATGAAACAACTTATTTAACCTTTGTAAACCAAAGAGGCATGAATGCTCTTAACAGACATTAAACGTGAAAGTGAATTCATAGACAATAAAGAAGTTTTCTTACCTTTTTATTTTCATGTTAGTCAGTGGTTCAAGGGTCGCCACATCACTATTGCTGCGGTTTGAGGAATTAAGTCCTTTAAAAGTGCTTTAGGACGTCAGGACTTCCTGGTGTGACACAATAATGTCTCACTTGCAAGTTGACACAAAGACGAATCCTAGATGTCTTGGCTTTTGTGGTTTAATTGGACATATGGGTTTAAGAAAGGACAAGCAGTTCTGTAGTTTTTCAACAGGAGCCGTTCTCTAGCACACTCTATCTCAAATTCATTGCGGCTGGTGAATAGAGCCAATTGATTACAGAATATTAAGAGGTTAAATAAGGTCTAAGCACTAGCTTAATGTCTGCAGGACCATAACAGTATCCACTGGCATTTTGGAGAAGTTTAAACAGTTCTAAGAAAAAAAGGCAGAACAACAAAATGTTTTTTTTGTGTAAAAAAATATGCTGAAACGTGACATTAATTCAGAGATTCTGTTTTAGTCCACAGTGGATTTATAACAATACTCACTCCTTTTCTGACACTGAAACAAGCTGCAGAATGAAAAAGAAAAAACTCAATTCAATTCAATTCAAAGCAATAGTTTGACATTTTGGGAAATGCTCTAATTTGTTTTTCTGCTGAGAGTTAGATGAGAGATACCACTCTCTTATCCGTCCAATAAATAAAAAGCTATGCCCAGAATTGGTTATCTTAATTTAGCATGAACACTGGACGCAGAAGGAAACAATGGGCTGTGACGTGTCGTCTTTACTCCGTTTTTATGGATTAAACACATATGCATTGTGTTAATTCATGAGCTTTAGAGGTGTTAATAGGGGAATACAGTAGCTATTTCCACCTGTCTTCTGTAATGTTATGTTAAGGTAACCACGCCTCTTCAAGAGAGTGAAGCCTATTATTATAACCTGTGATGAATATAATCAATGAATGTGCTCCTGTGTCTGCCCGAGATTTAACACCAGGTTTGTTTCACAGTGGAGAAACCACAACATGCGTGAAATTTACTTCACAGTGTCCTCACTACTTTTCAAATTACATCTTTGTCCATCCATCCATATTCGTCCGCTTATCCGCTGTCATGTTGTGGGGGCAGCAGCTCCAGTTGTGGACCCCAAACTTCCCTTTTTGTCTCATTTTATATACACTGAATGAGCTCAGACGCATGTCAATGCCATATGGGAATACTGAGGGAAGTTGTTTTACTGGGATCTATTTTCATCATGGAACATTTCATTACAGTTAATCTTAGTGAGGAAATAATGTATTTTCAGATTTTACAAAGCAAGGATGCCTGAGTCAAACAATTACACTTGGAACATATTGAGATGTATGACTAAGGGCTAACTTTGGTGTTCCTTTAGAAGCCTAATTTTCCAAGATTGTAAATGTAGCACAGCTATTGCAGACGCTGAAAACAGGAAGCATGGGTTGTGATTCAACCATTTCCATTCTGAAACTTAGCTCTAAAATGAGAGCTTTCTTTTCCACACTGTTTCATCACCTTCCTCTAGCTGCGTGAGTTGAGAGACTGATGAATACCTTCAGCAAAGGATTTCACAACACAGCAGTAGTCCTAAACTTATTTTTGGCAGTATATTAACATAGTCTATCAACTTTTCAAAGGCTTTCTATAGGTCTGTCATCCATACTGAGCAACATGAAACTCAATAATCGCCTTGTTTCCCATAACTCTAGATATTATTATTTATTTTTTGTGATGTAAAAAAGGTTTTTAGGGAATCTTCCTCTTTTCTAATTACCAGCCAAAATCTCTCACACACAGCGTAAAAATCAATCAACAAATAACAATGCATGGCACAGACTGTGTGGAGTTAGAAAATATAGCTTATCAGATGTGTTTTGCTTCATGCAGGAGACTGCCTGTGTCTCTCTGTTCCATAACTGGGTGAAGCATTACATTTAAATTTGATGGTTGATGTGCAAGGAGTGCCTCATTACAAGGCTAGTTGTCTGCACACAAAAGGACAATTCAAAACAACATAGTGTGTTCTCTCCCCAGGATAATGAGTTATGCACTGAATCTAATGTAGAATAGTACAGATATGCTTCATTTTCCAAATGATCTACCTCATCAATGTGTGGTATAGGATTGCACAATACCACCAGCTCTGCTTTGTCACAACTAATGAATCTGGTAAAGTCCCCCCAGTGAAGCTAATAACAGCTATTGTGAGCGACCATGCTTACGTACTGTATGTTGTGTTATAATTCTTAAGTGACACAGATGGCTATTGTGCCTAAGGCTTGTATAACCATCAGAAAAAGAATAGAAAGTAATAGAATCTTTTCTTCTTATTTATCCAACAGATCCTTCACTGTCTTCATCCTCAGCCCCAATCTGCTGTGGAGTTATGAAACCCCACGGTTTTATACTTGGTTCCATTTTCTTCTCCATCTACATGTTTCTGTACACAAACACAAACCTGCTACAGTTTTGCCATGACTAAGGTTAAGGGTTGCCATTACAGTTGCAAACTATATTTGTGGAATACATTTTATGTGTTAGTGTCAGATGTATGTCACAATTTAAAATTGTAACTTTCTCATACATGGACTTATACATATATAGGCTACTAAACACATGTGACATTAATACAAAAACCAAAATATAAAGTCTTTGCATAAATGCAATGTGTAGCAGATGAAGGTCTTTGTAAATATTACATTTCACTTTTTTTCCTGCAATGTACTGTACTTTTTTGACAGTTTCTTACTGTATTTTATAATTTACAGTGTATAACTTGAAATTAAACATATGTAAATATACAGTAATCTCTAGGTGGAGAGATTATATCTCCAACTTGGCCCGGGAACGCCTCGGGATCCCCACGTCGGAGCTGGTTGATGTGGCTCGGGAAAGGGAAGTTTGGGGCCCACTGCTGGAGCTGCTCCCCCTGCGACCCGATACTGGATAAGCGGATGAAAATGGATGGATGGATGGATGGATGGATGGATGGATGGATGGATGGATGGATGGATGGATGGATGGATGGATGGATAACTTGAAATGAATGTGCAGTTCATTACTGTATTTTTGTGAATTTACAATGCAATAATCTTATCAGTGAATTACTGTATATTTACATATATTTAAGAAGAAGACTCAGAACATATTTAATATGAAATGACAAAGGGACAATATTTAATAAGCAGTTCCCAATGTGTAACACATGTCACTATTGGGGTCTGTGTATAAATTAGTAATAAAAAATAAACTCCAAGAGAACAACTACATTCATATTACTTTATCATCCATTAAATTAGCAAAAACAACTGAAAAGTGCCTATAAGACAACACACACCATACACAACAATGCACAACATACTCAACAAGTGTGCATTTTAAAATCTTAAAGTGACAAAGTGGCAGTAATAAAAGTGATGAGTGGATTGGCAAATAAGTCTAAATAAAAAAGTAGAAATCACAACCATGCATGAGACGCCGTATTTAGCATTAGATAAATAAATGCACATTAAAATATGTGACAGTGTTGGTTGCAGAATGTCCTAAGAGGCAGCTTAAATGCTTGGGAGGGGGATTAGGGGAGCTAACAAGTAGTTTGTTCAAATTAATTCAAAGTAACCCACAAGGCCTATCTTTTATTTAACTAAAAGAACAATAATAGCCTTGTTTACTGATGGGCCATGCAATAGGTTAGGTCTACAACGCATTTTCAGAGCATCCCCTGTGGGAAGTTAAAGCAACAATAATTTAGTCTGTTGCACTTACTTAGATAAAGACAAATTAAAAAATGCTAACAGAAAATGTATACATGCTTAATATTTTTATATTTTTTTCTCCACAAATGAACAGTGGTTCAAACTCTGTCATGCATCAGGAATATCTAATGCCGGTTTCAGATGGCATCGGGAATGGAAATGGGCGTTGGGGCGACATTTGATGACTTTATCAGAGTGTGTAAAGGGATTGCTGTAATAAAACAGACTTGCATAGGTCTCTACCAGCAGGGACAATTGAGTAAGATTCAACTCTTTTTTTTTTGGAGGGAAGAGGTAGACACCTGGCAGAGAGGTGCCCTTTTCTAGTTGTGTATGGGTTAGTCACATGTTTTCACCCCTGCTTGGCACACAGCATAAATGTCTACAGTATGAGATGGAGCTGTGTAGAGTCCATTGATAGTCAAACATAACTTCAGGGCTTGTCTATAGCAAGACGTAAACTGTTCTCACCATGACGGAGGGCAAAGATAGAACACCAAACATTATTCATGTTATATCTCAATCTTCCCACAGGGAAGATCATATCTTTGATGTGTAGATGTTTGGGGTTCAGGGTCATTTATGCAGCACCTTGGGGCTCACAGAGAATAAACTATCATGCAGCTAAAAGCCACGTCAGAGAGGGGTAAACAAGTTGAAGGCTGTGTGTGGCTAGTTTGCTGATCCAAAAATTCCAGCGAAAATGTGGCTTGTATTAGTAAGTGTGTGTTGTTAACAGGCACAGAAGACTAATTAAGAGTAATGTATTAAGATTAATAGGGTTCATTGAAACAGTCCAAGTAGGTTTTCTAAAGTGGCTTCTTCAGCTGGCTATTGCTATATCTAGAAATGTTCACCAGAGGGCGCCAAATACAAATGTGAAGCCAACAACTATTGGTGTCGACTTTTTGTTTTTATTCATTCAATTAAAATATGAAATAATTCATTATTCATCATTAATATTTTCTCAATTGCTAATGATTTGCAGTAAATATTGTAATGTATCTCACTTTAGGGTACGGAACTAAAACTCTGTTGGATTAGCTTTTTAGTATTTTTTACTATGAATAACATATTACAGGTTTCTAACGTTTATTTCTTGTGCCCCCTTAAAGCAATATCCTCTCGCAAACCTTGTCTTGTTTTGAGTAATTCAATTGAATTTTGTTTTCTCCCTCTCATACTGTGTCCATATTATTTATACTGTATATAACAGAGGGTAAAACTACAATGTGACACAAAAAAGAAATGGGGGTGAGAGGAAAGTCTGAAAAATATACAGAAGCTGTCTGAAACTCTCCTCTCTGAAGTTAAAGATTGCACGACACACCTAGTCCACAAGGTGGTAGTCTAACAGTCTAGACAAGTGGCGTTATTACCTTGTGAAAGGGAGTGTATGCGGAGCATGGAACTAGAGTGCTACATAAGTCTATTAAATGTATCTTGTGAAATACTACTTAAGAAATTTCTGAAATTACTACCAGCTATAGAAATAGATAAACTTAAAACAAAGAGAGCAGAAAAAGAAAGGAAAATAATTCTACAACTAGAAAGAATGGATGCAAATTGGTGAGTTAGGCTGGAGAAAAGAGAAAGTTCTTGTTTTGTATCTTATTTTGTCAGATATGTAGGGTCTTCTGGTTGGTTTTTACAAGTGGTGCATGCTGTACAATGTCTTTCCAGCTGTGTCCTGATAATCCCAAAACATTGTAAAGGTTTGGATTCTCTCACAGTGTGATCACATTATGTGTTGTGGCAAGCAGCCAAAGGAAAAGTCAAAGTCATAAGACTACCTTAGATTACCTTACCTGCACATCTCAGTACAGTATTCCAACACACCCTGTGCAGTCTGCCCTTTAGTTCTCGCTGATAACCTTATTACACAAAGCCAATGTGAGGAGTCAGGACACTTCAAGACACCGACTCAAGGTCCTCTTAGTAGCTATACAAGGCAAAAACACACAGGGGATGACACACATCAACTTCCACACATGACACCACAGACATATCTTATCAGCCAGGACACAGATGCAACATCTGCCAAACACAGGTTACAGTAGAAAAATGGGAAGAGATATCCAAGGCAACATACAGTATTTCAGAGTACAATTAGACAATGAGATGTGAATATAATTTAAATGCTTACCATAATTTAAGTTTAACTAATAGGTGCTGCTTGAATTTGTCTTGATTTTACATAGTTGGAATTTTGACTTAGTTGAATTTTGAAACAAAGTTAATTGTTTACAGGATAAGACCCCAGGAAAGTCCTCCAGACAAGGCAATAAATTCTTTAATGGTTTTCTCATGAGCACATTTTGAGTTGTGATATCTCTTCATATCTAGCACTGAGCTGAAGTATACTTCGAAAGGTCCCTGCAGTTTTTGGAACCAGATGTTATCAGGTGGCTTACTTCCAAGACGTCTTGGCATGTGTCCTGATGGTGATGTTTTCACAGGTTAAGTTTGAGAGTTCTTTAGATAATACACGTTAGTGACTGTAATTGCATCGTATAATTGTTAAAATTATAAGTCCTCCATCAGTAGGATTTTTCTGATATTTTGAATAATCCAGGCTGATATATATATATATATATATATATATATATATATATATATATATATATAATGTTTCATTAGTGTATACCTGAAACCAAAAATCATTGTGTTTTTGTTAGCTTAGATTAAGCTCCTCATATCTACATAGGGAGCAAGTCCTCTTCCACAGAGCACGCCATATTACATCGGCATGTGTCTGTAGTAGCCCAGAACGAACAAATGACAACAAACCAAACAATGGCTCTCGAGAGGGCCTGTCACTCCTTGATGTAAGTCGAGTGCAGATTTGAAAACGTTTTACCTATCTATGGTTGTTTCATTGTTAACGTTAGCTCAAAACGCCATCCAACTGACAACCTTTGTTGTGTTTGATTGCTAACTTGTAGCCAGCAGTGAACGAACTTCGTTAAGTAGGTCCATTTTTACTCTATTGACATATCTATCTACAGAAGTCTATTGTTAACATATTGCATGTTACTTGTCGCAAAGTGATGCAATGAAGATAAATCTATGCAGATTGTTGAAAGTATAGGCCTACTTTAATAGAAGTCACAATTGACTTGCTAATTCCTCCCCCTGTGTAATTATAGCTTAGCAACTGTAACTAGGCACAGCATGTCTGTCAAGCTTTGAATTTCCTCACATGCCAGAACAGTGTGTGTGGGGCCCAATACAGTGCAGGACATTGAAAAAAGTTTTTTTTTTTGTGTTTATCTGCTTTAATGTAAACTGCAAAACTTAACATGCCCAGCTAACAACTAGCTTACTGTCTACTAGCTGGCTTACTATGTATAATATCATATTTCATGTAATTAGCTTGTAATTTCATGTTATTAGATCGTTCTCTTAATACAGCTATGTATCTAGAGTTTTCAGTTGTTAGTTTTTTTTGAGTTAGCATTATCTTATGCTAGTTAGTTACAGATTATAAAATCTACTTGTGTCAGTTGTCACCTCAACCAACAAAATCTATGGTTGTATGCTACAAATGAGAATAATTACTAACGTGATATAGGTTACACCGTAATTATTGTTAACTGCCACTACACATGAGGCTTGTATCATTAATGTTTTACATATTAATAAAGGTTTTATGAAAATGGTCAAAATCCTTTACAAGAAGATGCGGGGGAGGGGTAACCGGCTGTGTGGAACTACTTCATTCATTCACCATGACCTGGAAAATACTAAAGACTCACTGAAATGGCCAAGCTATGAAGAAGAATGAAGACTTTTGGTAAGAGGACAACAGCATAACAGCTGACCTGCCCAGAGGTCTAATGAGAGGATGAGATGGGATGGATGGGTCAGTGCTTACTTATTGTAAATGTTACTTATTGTCATGCATCCTTTGTTTATGTCAAGCTATTCATGACTGCATAAAGTTTGCTTTAAAGGGAAGCATGGAAGTTGGCAAGAGTTAATGTCTGTCAACGCACAAAAGAAGATGACATTACCAGTCCATGAAGGTCAAGGCTGATGGGATGGTGCCGAGTTAATCTGCGTGGGAGGGGGTGGGGGCAATCTGCAATTTAAGACTCACAAGACAGGATGCACATTGACAATGGGCCAATGACGGTGGGACAGTGTGTCAGTCAGGGGCCGCTCTCAGGAGGGTAGACCTCTCCATGTTAACATCTGTTCCAAAGCACAACATAATCCCCTTGTACTTAAAATTCATAGTGTCCTCACTCAGCACAAACAAATGTCCTCCACTTAGACTGTTTGCATTCTCCAGTATCCTGTGTTGTTTAACTTGAGCTACAAATCTCCGGTGTTGAGTTAATTTTCATTAAATTAATGACTTTAGCCTCTTTCAGGTACTAAGCACTAGCATATTCACATTATGTAAATAAAAATTTTGCTTATGTGGATCACATAGCCTATAGTCCTATGTTTGTTTGCACTACATAATGGAATACTACATATATTTTATTTTTCAATATCATAATGAGAGTACAGCTTATAAGAAGTGTCATTAAAACAATAGCTAGTGGGCTAATCTCAATGGGAGCTGAGGCCAGGCAGAGATTTGATGTGCACGTGTGTGTGTGTGTGTGTGTGTGTGTGTGTGTGTGTGTGGACATGGCACCGGCGTGAGCCTAATCACGGGCTTGCAGAAATCCTCACAAATGGGGAGGGGGCTGTCTCTGGGGGACTCATTTAGACTTTGAAGAAAGCATTTTGTTCTAGTAACACACCCAGCCTTTGCCTAGACATGAAGATCCCCCTTTTTTTTGTTGCAGAGCAGAGATAGCTGAGAAAACGTCACCTTGTAGCGGCCCTGACACTTGGTTCAACTGCTTAGTCCTCCCATTTCCCTGCTGCTGAGGTTTCTATGGATTACAGAGCATTTCCATTGTTCAGTCTGTCATGAAAAAGTGTGGCCCTCCTTTCCTTCCCCTTACTGTGCAGTCGCTGGAAAATCTATAATATGTCTGAATGTTATACATAACATTCTAATAAATCCGTAAAGCCTTTCTTGTTACTCACTATGATTATGACATTTAAAGTGTAACTTGCATAGGTACATTTTTAGATAGATAGATAGATAGATAGATAGATAGATAGATAGATAGATAGATAGATAGATAGATAGATAGATAGATAGATAGATAGATAGATAGATAGATAGATAGATAGCACAAACAAGATGCAGGATTGTCCTTGGCAATTAAAAGTACACTATATTATATAAATCCGTATAATAACGACAACTCTGTTTTTGGTGTGTTCATACTCTTGAGGGCATCATAACTGTGGCTGCTGAGCAGGTAATGCATGCAGGAGTTTTTTTGCTGATGATTTTTAGCTGCCTGCTCATAGTGGAAATGACACAGATGAGAGCTGTGAGAGTGAATCAAAACATTAAAGTTGCAGGCAGGAAAACCAAAACAATGATGCTAAAATCGTCCGCAGAGTTGTCGAATCAGGTGATAATTCTCTGTGGGTTTGTCACTGGAAATACCCCATTTACATCACTCCCGGCCATTTTATTCATTGCTGATATAAAAATATGGATTGATGCGGCTTTAAGAAAACATCAGAGGCTGCATGGCTGCACCACCCTGAACTCTTTTTCAAACTGATATTGTAATAGGCTACATTTGGCCCTTTAATAAATGAACATTGGAAAACTAAGAATACTGTATTGCACTGTGGACAAAATAACCTACTGGACTGACTTCTGAAAATGTTATTCCACAAAGGCCTCTCATTCCTGTTTCAATGCATTGTGCAAAACATTAAATAACTGACTTAACACAATAGGCTTATTAATAGATGGAGAAAGTCAACATGTATAGGGGTGTGTAGCCTATAGTACATTTATATGAAGCGACAAACTTCTTATATAATTAAATATATGCTATAGTTAAATAATGTACCGGCCACATAAGGATCAGAAATGGTTGAACGTCCCTTATTTTATTTTTTATTTTTTGAGGCAGCTCAGAGGGAAATGTATCTGTCCCATCCTGTGGACGGCCGCGGATAGGAGGAGGCGGGGAGTGTGGATGGGATTCACTGTGTAGAGTGCGGGACACAAGGCAGCCGCTTCCCTTACTGGACTTTTCAGCCCGGTCTCTGATAAATTCTGCGGAACCAACTGTTCATCCATTGCGAAGCTTTTATTCTTCGTAGGCTTGTCTCATCTTTTAAGGAGAGAGATAGATTAATTTGACTGACCCGGTGCTGAGACGCTCCGCGCGCACACAGAAGTGGGAGCGATCAGATCACAACAAAAGACACTAAGGTGAGGAACGTTTCCTTTTCATACAACTGAACCATTTAGACCGTAGACATGGATTTCTTTATTTATTTCTTAAACAGCATAGGGATTTGTAGCCTACCTGTAACCTTTTGTTTTGTTTTTTTCTGGCAGCCATGCGGTCAGTTTTGTTATCTCGCATTTGCAGTAACTTGCTATTGCTCTTATTTGGAGCCTTCTTGAAAATGACCGGCTTGTATTTCGCATTATTTATAGCATTTAAATGCTTTATTTTTGTTAGTATTTCTGTAAAGAAACACAAACACACACTACAGATACATAAACAGATAGACACAGTTTGATGGCCTCATGTGAACTGGTATATCTGTAGACTTATCGTTTACCTGACTTCTGCTGCCTGAATGTCAGCTGGGTTGAATGTCAGCTGTGTGTTGAACTGTTGACCTGGCTATAGTGCTTTGCTGGTCAGAAACGTAAATTGGAGTTATTTGGACTGAAAGAATTGGAAGAAATAAGAGCCTTTCCTATTGTACCTAATGTTTTTAAAGTATGATTTTTCTTTCTGTTTTGGCTCTGTGGTCAGGTGGTCTCCTCTCCTCTGTGTGAATATCCTGTTTCCTGGACAAAACAAACAATGGAGAGGCAGGAATGGCAGGCATATGATATCCTGTGTGTGTGTGTGTGTGTGTGTGTGTGTGTGTGTGTGTGTGTGTGTGTGTGTGTGTGTGTGTGTGTTGGAAAATAACATGATTGGTACTTTTAGACAGATCTATCTATATGTCATGCATAACTTTTAATGTGTGATGTATATTGTGGTCTGACACACAGGTCTGGCATGAGAAAAGTCAGTGACACGAGTTGTGTTAGTGATAGATTCAGAACAAAGACACAGGACTGGTTTGTATAGGTGACAATATTGAATTTGTGCCTCATACACACACTGAGGCAAACTGCAAAGGCAGCGCTGCTTTGTGTCGACTTTAGTCTGGGATGTTCAGCTGCTTTTAATGAGGTCAGCGCTTCTGATTCAATAAAGCTATTAACCGTCACAGTATAGTCCAACACTGTTGCTCAGCTGGGAACAGGCCCAAGTGATTGGCCAATCAGGGTCCATTAACAACCTTATCTCTACAAGGCAGCCTTTAAAAGAGTAAACAAGACTAAACACTACATCAGGTCAACCTGGGGTGTGTGACCCGAGCTGATGGTGTGTTCCCACCTCTCCTCAAAGCACCTGTTTTGTGTTCATCAGCACTTTTCTTTTTCTTTCCCACACATCTTTATTATAACTCTCTTTACAGGGATTTGAATAAGAGCATTCGTCAGTTAGGTTATGTGATACTGTTGTCATGCAGGTTCATACGCACTTCTGCTAGAAAACAAGTACCTGCCGGACTGGTTCTGACAACAGATTTCTTCAAAAAGATCAAACTATTGATCAGAGTTTGGCATGTGACCGGTGTAATCGGGAATCCTTGCAATTAAAATCCACCTATTTTACACATGGGGTTTTTGTGTACAGGTAATAGTATTAGTTAATATACTGTACATGTATATTTAAAAAACAAAATCAACATTTATCAATATCATGAAAGCTTTTACATTTGGTGTATGGAAGGTATTTCAAGGGAGAAAGGCTCTGGCAGTTTGTATAGCATCAAAACAGAAAAGAGACTCAAATAAAATTACATAAAAACTTAAAGGGGTCCTTCATGGATTTAATATTGCACTTACATACATTTTAGGGACTCATAAGGGACAGATTAAATAAAGAATCAGAGGCCAGGAAATCCTTACTTTTAGCCTTAGTATGAGTTAAGCTCCAAAATTTCTGGATCCCATAGTTTTGCCTTCATGACATCATTGTAAGACTTTGGAGCGCTCCCTCACAGACATTCAACAAGGGATAGACGATTATCAGCACTTTGCAGATTACCTGTATCGTCATTTAAATTGCATGCTCTAGTTTCACTCATCGCTTAGTCTGACTTGATGTCCCGCCCACAACACTATCTCACTATCTTTTACTAGGCGTTATGTTGAAAGTTTCAAATTTATTAAAAAATTGATTCAATCATTCATTCTTTATTTTCATTTTCACTATAAATGCAAATCGGCTCCAAATATCGCTAATCGGTTAAATTAACTTCTAATAATCGGAACTGGTATCGGCCTTGAAAAAACAGTATCTGTCGATCCCTCCACTCAACACTTTTCACATGCAGCGCAAGACTTCTTAATAATGAGTAAACTCAACTTGGTCTGTAAATTTAAATCAAGTCTGCGTAACTTTTTCTGACCAGCGGTCAGTGCTAAGCCAGCTAAACAGTAGTTTAGTATTTAGCTAAAATACTAAGCTATTCTAGCAAATAATACAAGTGATATCAGAAAAGGCTGCATGCAATGGCATGTTTTATTGCTTATGAACGCTACTTTTAGTGTGTTAGAAAACAAATCTGTTATTTCCTTTTTTTAAAAGTAACATTGTCTCTTTAACTTACAGAAAATCCACCCAAAAATGTGGCACATTACTCTTGAAAAATGTAACAAGTGCGTAGTTGTTGACAGAAATGGAAAACATGTGGATTGGCACTTAAATATATGTAAACAGGCTATCTGCTAACGGGCTAATTCATGGTAAGAGTCAGGCACTGGAGGGTTTTCTAGATACCATGTTTGTGGGTCAACAGTAATCAATTGGCATAGCAGTGGAAATCAATTCCGATCCAGTCCAGAGGGGACATCTGAGTGAACAGGCTAAGGCCCCGCTTGCTGAATCTGTTTAGTAAAATGATTAGTTTTAACAGAAATGTCTCCTTGCTCCTCTGTTTGCTGTAAATGTCCTCAGTGCTTCCAGTGCCCTCTGTAACATAATCACTCCAAACATGATTCACACTGAAAGTTGTGTCAACAGGAATCTGTTCCTCATTGGCTGTGAACAGACTCATCTGAGTACCGGCACTACATCTCTTTTCCTTGTTTCATGTCTGCTTTGTCCCCTCAGACAGGACATCCTGACAGAAACAAAGAGTCTCCAAACACAGACATTGTGAAACATTGCGTGTTCATTGTGTGTTTCCAAATTTACGATTCTTGTATACAAGTAATACCACGTGCAGAGTGTTTTATGAGACAAAAATACAGTTGTCTTTTGTTTGATTTTGAGGGTTTTTTATCCTTTAATGTGGGGCTGTAGTGAATAACGATGTTCAGGGTTGGTTTGTGTGTTTGTTCCTCTTCAGAATACAACAAAAAACACTAGCATTAGCCCTGAAGGATGACTCTCAGCTGGTTGCTAAATCCTCTGGGAGCTGGTTTCCATATCATTTAGATGAAAGAGACTGCATTAAAACCAGCTCCATCATTCTGTTTAGGGACAGACACCATCCAGTGTGTTGACAAATACGCCCCCCCCCGCAAAAAAAAAAATGCAGCGCTCAAGCGCACCTCCTTATGAATTATTTAAAGAATGGAAAGGATGGATTTATAGGTTACCCATGTGTATCAGTGGCTATTGACCCGAGCACTTCAGAGTAAAAGCCCCCTGTCCCACGGGAATGTTAGTGGGACATTAATCACAATTCCAACAGTGCATGCTTTATGCCAGTACAACAACCTATACAAATTAGGTGAAACTCTAGTTTGGTTATTCATCATCATTTACCCATCACAATGGAGAAAAAATGAAACAACTGGACAGGAAGCAAATAGTAAACTTCGATTTATGCTTCACTCTTCAATAGAAATCTTTATTTGTGAATTCTGACCAAGATTTGATAGCTACATAATATGATTCTACGTATTTGATCCTGTGAACATCCTCAAACACATTACGAGATGAATCAAAGCCAAAAAGTCATATCACAAATTTCAAATACAGCTGCCAAGAATAACCCTTGGGTCTTTTAAATTGTTTTAGATGATAACTACACATTGAAACTTATTTTAATTAGAAAACAGTATTTTAAACTGAAGATGGTAAAATCATTATTCATAAAGGAGACTTGAAGGATAATGCCTTTAAGCCTGTGCAATGCGTTGGCCTGTGACATCTCAAGCCAGAGTCAAATTAAAACCCGAATGTCCAGGTTCTGCAGAAGAATTCCTCAAACTATTTTGTTTTTTTTAAACAATATACTATTGTTATTGATTTTGATATTTCTGTACAGTGTTGAGATTACAATGAAAAAGTTGGCAAGGTGACACTAGAAGAAAGTTATCAAAGCTGTAACCATGTCTCCTTGAAGTTATTTAAAGAACCATATTTCTTTTACATCAAAAAGAAACATAATGCAGATTGAATTGCGTTCTATTAATATAATGAGGAAATGTTAATTACAGGTAATGTTGATACTGAATGTATCAGTAAAGTGTTCACTGGCTGATGGTCAGATCTTTATTCAGAATTGCTATTGTGTCCCTCCTGATGATCACTATCTAGATTTCTATTTCAGTATTGTAAATATGGTGTGCTGCTGCATGGGGTGGGGGGGGCAGGTAGGATATAGATCCCAGGAGGGGAGCTCCTGCTTCCTGGTGGATTCATCCACAACCTCAGGCAGTGGAGGCAGCCTTGAACCACCCAACAGATCTCTGCAGCGCTACACACCAGAGCAGAATATCTCTCTTTTTGTTTGTGTTCTCCTACTCCACCTCCTCATGTGTCTCTTGGACTGGGATGTAATTGCTGTGAGGCTGTGAAAATGAAAATCCCAACAAAGCAAAGCCCTTTACCACCTTTTTCACTGTCTGTGCAGCTGTTGGCTTGTGAGAACGGTGATGTTTTGGATGGATGAGGGAGGAAGGGGGGTCTTCCCTGTGATTATGCTGCTTGTGTGCCTCTCTTCATCCATCTATCCATCCATCTCTCCCTTGTGATCACTCCATTCTTTCCTATTTTACACACACACACACACACACACACACACACACACACACACACACAGGTCGCACTACCTTTGTGGGGACCTGTCATTGACATAATGCATTCTCTAGCCCCTTACCTTAACCATCACAACTAAATGCTTACCATAACTTAATTCTAACCCTAATCCTAAAACCAAGACTTTACCTTCAAACAGCCCTTTAGAGTTGTGGGATCCAGCATTTTGGCCCCACAAAGCTGTGGACACACACACACACACACCAGGAGAGCTGTGTGGTGGTGATGTAGAGGGCATGTTCGAAAGCCTGAATGGTAATGACTGACCAGAATGAGCCTTCCTAGTTAAAGGAGGAGGGGGTGGACTGGCTGAGTGGCTATTATTACCCTCTCAGGCTCAAACAGAGAGGTACATGGTGTAAAGTCTGGAAAAAAAATCAGGCAGACGTACCCCTCAGCCTCGGATCCACAGGGATCGATAGTGCTCAACACTGTTTCAAATGTTTAGTGCCAGAAGGTATGGAGGCATGAGGTGAAACACTTCTGTGAATATGTGATGCTCTGAGTCTCACAAACCCCCACAAAGTAATTTCCTGAGTCAGTGTGCTTGATTTGTCTTTTTTCAAAACTTGCCTCTATGAGATAATTTAGTTTGGGTTGTATTGTCACTGGATTTGCGGTGTTGGTGTCATTAGTGTGTGGTGTGGAAGACAGTAGAAATGGAGGATGTAAAGGTGCTCATCCACCAGAGCTTAACATTCATCATTAATGGAGTGTTATGTGAGCCTCCTCTGTTAATGGGTTAATAATACACTGGAAACCAACACCCCGCCAACTAGACTGAGTCTCTCTCACACAGAAAAAACACTAGATCCCAGACACTGCTCACCCTCCATCTCTTGCACTTTAGTAAGAAAGAAATCATCCAGCTGCAGTCACCTTCACCACTGCAGCTTGGGATAAAGAGGAGAAGCAGGGAGGGGAGGGAAGTCATTATCACCTGCCCTGTGGACCGAAACCGAGCACCCTGCTGGTCCACGCAGAGAGGCCGCTCTGAGCTCTGTGACAGGGACAGAGGGTTGTGGAGAAAGACGGCTTATTAGCAGTCACATGGAGGAAAGATGTAGGTGTGTGACGATACAAAGACAAGAAAACATGTCAGAGAAAGACTTTTAATTGAATGAAAAAAAAACTGTCTTTGATCTCCTAAGAGGCTTGGCTTCTTCATTTTGAAATATATTTATATGAGTTTGTGTATCCTTTCACCTACTGTACTGTACTCTATTGTAACAGCTGCACTTCTGTCTCATAGAGCTAGATTGGTCACATTTACAGAAACGTGCCCTCTCAACACAACAGTTCCATGTGTCTGTCAGCAACAGCAACCTTAATTTCCTTTGGGATGAATAAAGTATCTCTATCTTGATCTATCTATCTACATAAGCCTCTCTGGTCATAGTCAATGTGCAGAAATGAGTGATGTCTAGACAGTGCTTGGTGATAATGTGGACTGGACTCTGATAGAAAGCTGATATGGAGGCGGTGTGCAGGGCACCGTTGTAACAGGTGTTAAGCACACTGGGAGGAAAGATTATATTGTGTCCCCAGGGGAAGGCAGTGGTTGGTTAGGCTAGAGAAAAGGAATGGTGGTGTTAGCATGTGCAGATACTCTTACTTATGCTCTTCTAATCCAGACTAGGTTTGCGCTGTTTACCTGACAGTAGTGCTGAAATGATTAGTTAATTCATTGATGAGCCAATCGACTGAAAGTGCATTGACTATTGATTAATCATTTATCTCCCTTTTTCAATCAGAATACCAAACATTTATTTTCTGACTTTCAAATGTAAGGATTAGAGGCTTTTCTCAGTTTTATATCACAGTAAATTGTTTTAAATATATTTGGTGTTTGGACTATTGGTTTAGATTTTATTAGGAATGAAATAAAATACTATCATTAGTCGCAGCCCTACCTGACAGATTGGATAAATGTGTGAAAAGAATGATTTCCACTTCACTTCTTTCTTATGTCTTACATTGCATAGGTGTTTAATAGATCATCACATTAAAGTGACGGTTTAATGATTTAGAGATATTTAGGGTAATGCAGAAATCTTTCATAGGTATTTCAGTTGCTATGCAGAAATGTTTGATGAAACTCTGATATGAAATCAGTTGAAGCAGTTAGGCCTTTTTTTGCTGCCCTCTGGTTCACGTTATGTGTCTTGTCCCATGATTAGCATGGGCCCCCTGTAATTGATTAAACTGTCCAGATGACTGATGATTTGTGATATTGGCTAACATTAAAGTAAGTGCAAACTCTGGTAATAATTCTGCCCAGATTTCACTTTGTAGGAAACAATGATCTGCAGTCGGTCTCACACTACTGTAAGACTGTCACTGTTATCAAACAGCATCTGTAAGTAGACACAGAACACACTATTCAATAAAATATGTCACTTTCAGTAGATGACAGAAGGTTTTGCTTTGCAGCTGACTCTACTTCTTTGTACGTTCTTGAACATTTGCTTTTGTATGTAGTGACAGCACCACAACGTTTATTGATATGACCTCATGCTGTAAAGCTAAAGCAGCCTTAAATTGAATTAATTCAACATGTTTGCCATTAAACACAACACTTACATACTGTATCATATTGGTGTATATATTTGAAATGGCGCACATGTTAGCAAACAGTTATTTACACAGACACAAAGCAATGTGAGCATTCATTCCCTTGAGGAAAGTTCTTAAAGGGGCTGTACTCGACATTCAGAACATTAATATTGCAGCACACAAATATTTTCTATGTAAAGCTATAGTGTCTCTGTTCTTTTTTTCGATTTCGTGAGTGCCTTGTGCGTTGGAGGCTGTGAACAAAGTGTCGGTATTTGACTTGTTGGGGAAAGCTCTGTGAGAGCTGTGTGGAGGCAATCCCCGACCACTTTTTTTTAAGTATAATATTTTGAGTACAGTCCCCCTTTAAGTACAATATTCACTCAGTTCTGTATGATCCTGATCTGGTGAAACTTCTTACATTTGCTACGTATCTTACCTTTGCCTCTTCCGTAGATCTTTGTCTATAAAAACTTTATTCTTTGGCTTGCCATTTGACTTGTTCTGCCTCCACGGAAACTTTTCCTCTGAGGATATTTGTACAGTTAAAAACCTAATTTGTTCACATGTGGTGTCTTTTTTTTAAGCAATGAAATATTGAAAATCAACAAGACATGTTTTCTATCTGCAGTGTAGCTGTGCCGCAGAATATGTGCTGGTGTTGTAACAGTAAAATTAATGAATTAGACCTTATAGCAGCAGTAAAGCGGGAACAGATGCCCTGTTTTGAGACTCCTTCTTCTACTACAAGCTCTTGTAAATCCCCATTTGACTCCTAGTGAACTCCCTCTCCCTTCCAATAATGGCACCGCTTGAAATCACTCTGACAGAGCTTGAATCTTTGAGAGCTTCAGCCCACCGAGAGCTTTTGTGTTCATACAGCAGGACACAATAGGTTTTCTACCATACTTTTTCTACAGTATTAACATGACAGTGGCTAAGGACAAGGGGCTTTTACACTTTTTATTTTAAAGTGATGTCTACTCTTGTCACACATGTTCTGCAGTATCTATCGAGCACATTGTAGAGAGCAGTTTTCAACATACAGTATCTGGCTCAGTTGGGATTTCTCAGACAAATGTTGTATGGCCAGACAATGTAACTCATGTGATTATCAAGTTAGTAAATTGGATTGAGAGTATTAAGCCAAAGGGGCTCATTAGCATCATCTAAATGCAGATATCTTGCAGGGGTAAAAAGGGATTTAGACATGTCAGTGTGTCTACTCAGTATGCAAATGTATTGGTTAAAATGAAGGGAGTTATAACTCTTCCAGGGGGTTTTAGTGTTCATGACTCAAGTGTTAAGAGCCTAATTTATGGTATCAGATTAAACCAATCAGTCAATCAGGACAGAGGCTTAGCAGTGCGTGTCCATTGCACTGTGTACAGTAAAATAGCCCTGAACTTGTTTTTTTTGGTGTTTATATGCCAGTGTCCATATTTTTGTCTTGTACTTTGAGCATCTCACTGTTTTCACTTTATCAAATCTGATTGGAACATTTTGGTCCCTTTTTTAAAAATGTTGATATCTCCCTTCAGCCGGTTGAAATTTGGCATCTTTCTTGTTTTCCTGTTTAACTCGAGACTTCAAAACGCTAATTTACAAGCCAATGGGTGATGTCACTGCTGTTACAGCCTTTATTTTTTACAATCTAGGATTTTAATATAATTTGTGATGCCTTGACCTTTCATCTAGCACCATCATCAGGTTGGTGAGCCTTCAGTTCATGAACAAATACATACATTCAGTCTCAGCAGGACTTTGTTTTTATCGGTGGGCAGCAAATGTTAACATGTTAACACACTACACTGACATAGTGAACATCATATAAAATACACCTGCTGAACATCAGCTTAACATTAAAACTTAAAAATATTGTTTTGGGTAGTTATGTGATCTCTTCACACTAATCTGGACACATATTCTCTTATTTTCAGTCATAACAGAGCCAGTACTTCAGAGGTCAAGTTTAACTCTTTTTCTCTCTGCTATGTGATGACTGAAAATAACAAAACATGTGTCCAGATTAGTGTGAAGAGATCACATAACCACCCCAAACAGTATTTTGAAGTTTTACTCCTTTATTAAGCAGTTACAGTGAGGTCATATTAAGTATGACCTCACTTACCCAATGTGCTGGTCCATTAAATATTTAGTTAGTTATTTATTATCTTCACAGTAGAATATGATTATTTTAAGGTAGGTTATTGCAAATGTAACCCATGCATGCAGTCACAAAGAAATAGAAACATTTCAGAGAAAATGTACCTTAATATAATTCATTTACTTTCAGATTTAACATATGTTACTATGCCTGAGGTGGTTAATATTATCACCAGCAGTTTATCCTTTCTCCCTAGATAGCAATAACAAATAAATAATCATAAAGCTTGCACCCGTAGATATAATGTATTAATTTTTACGCTGTTTGCGTAGACGCTCTTCTTCACCCTCCATTGTCTGTATGGGCAGACGATGTGCAACAGCGCCCTCTACGGTCACAGTTCCTCATGGTTCCCAGCTTTCAGTGCAACACCTCTGCTACCATTAACATAGCTTACAATCTCACAGAGATGCTAGCATGGCTTTAAACAATCTTAGCCAAAAGTTGAGATTCAGTTTTGGCTGACTTATAAACTAGCATTATTAAGAAGCTTAATATGAACTGTGACCTGTTTCCCACTGGTCACACTCCCTTTCCAAGGGTTGCTTTCAGTTATTTATCAGCATAGCTCTGAATGAAAACAGCTTTGTGCTGTTATTCCCAGCGAAGAATAAGTGAATTATGATGGTTTGTTGCATGACAGATTATTTATAAAAGTCATAAATCATAGACATCAAATATGTCCTCATTTTCACACCTTAAGCTGTCTATCAATGTCTTTCATTTAGATACAATATCAGTTTAATATTCTTTAGAAGCCAAATTATTTTAAATTATTCTTTATTTTTTTTTTGTCCCTGTGATAATTTTTCCCCCTCCATCGCCTCAAGGCTCATTATGGCCCCTCACTGGTGGTGTCTCCTCCCCTCCCCCTCCACAGCCTCATCTCTTGCTTTCTCTTTGTTTCATTTGGACGCCTGTGGAGATGTCCACAGTGGCCATTCATGTTTTCCATCACTTGGCAATGATATTGAAAACTAATGACACAGGCGCTTTATGCTCCTTCTAAGAAATGTCTGGACAGACATGAGCACTCACAGTCCCTCAAGGCAACATTTTTGTTGCAGCAGTCAATGCGGGGCTGCATGCTGACAACGCGGCCTCTGCCCCTCATACGCTTCCCCCGCTCTGACCTCCGCTTCTTCATAGCATCTGGTTTATACACACATGGTTTGTCATGGCCTGTGGCCTCCAGTGAGCCCCTGAGTGTTGTCCCGAATAGCAAGAAGAGCTGGCCACAAATCCCCAGACGCAACCGACAAGCCTATAGGTGGTTGGTGGCAGACTGAAGCTCCCGGGCCCTCGCCTCTTTCCCTGCCTTCTTTTTTTTCCTACCCCCTGCTTGGCCACACAAAGCCAGACTTGACTGTACTGCCTAAACCCACAGAAAGCTTTTGTGTCTCGCCATTCATTTTCCAAATGGAGCTTTATCATACAGTGTTAATTGGCTGCAATTAAGATGTCTTGTGATTTTTTTAAACAGATGCAGTGGCAATTTCTGTCAAGATGCATAATGGCAATCTCTCACTTACTGGTACGGTTGTCAAAAAATTGGAAGACCTCAGGGTATACGCATTTTAAAATTTGTAGTTTATTTTGTGTTGATTTAATGCTGTCAAAGCGTGTGTCCAGGAGAGAATGAGCAATAGCAAAAACAGACCAGCCATGATATTTTATTTTGTGGATACTCATTCATGAGGCTTGCAGTAGCAAAGACCATTATGTGAGACATAATCTATACATTACCAGTTTCATGTTTTATGTCCTTAATCTATTTATCTATGATGTATGACTACGAATCATCCTTTTATCGAGTTTCATGATTTCTGACAGCTGTGTCCACCTGCTCTATTTCTAACTACAAGTGACAGTCAGGAAGCTTGACAAGTGAGCAGGCAGGGTCCTGTAAGACAAACACATTATGACTTAAAACAATCCTGCATGTGTGCGTTAAGGAGTGTGTCAAGCATACTGCACAAAATGTTTTCTATTCAGCGTGTCAGCTGCAGTCTCAGTATGTGGCATAGCTCGTCAGCTGTAGGCCCGTGTGGATGACAGCTGTTTCACTGCCCTGTTCAGGCTCTGTTATGATCACTTGGAGGCCTTCCCCTTTTAGACAATTAATCTACCACTTACTGTACATGGTAATTGCCATCCCATGTTGAAATGAGCCCAGGGACAGGGAACCATGATGATCTTGGCAGCGTGGCTGCCCCTGTCATGCCTCGCCTTGTATTCTCAACAGATTCAGTCCTATTAATACTGAACTTCTGGGACTGAATAAAGCAGTGGGGCTAAATTGTAACAGCTTGCCTGTCTGTATTCCTATTACAGTAAACTTTCAATTAATGCAGTGAAGTCAAGTGAAGTGAGGCAATTACATTAAAAGAAAGGGCACGACATTGGCATAAAGATAATAGGAAAACCCTCCAGACAGCATAATTTACCAAACAATTTCCATCACTAAATGTATTTCCCCTTTTAGTCCCTGAGGGTTGTGTGAGACACTCGATTTCCCCATCTGCTGGCTATAAAGGGACATTGCAGCGTGAACATTAAGTTTGTCAGCCACTGCAGCACTTCCACAACAATTGATTGTACTCTGTCTGACTTGGGCGGCAGTATAACAACAGCTTGAAAAGAATGAGCCTTAAAGGGAGCACAGTCTTGTGTGCAGCACATGACTTGTGTAGAGAAATGGATGGACACTAGAGTGACTTCAGAGGGGGTGACGGACCGTGGTGTGAGATCATGGTGTTTACAGCCGCGGTGCCAGGCTGGCGACAGGGAGAGGTGGGAGACAGCATCCATGTATCCTGAGTTACATACGCAATACACTGCCTGTAAAAAACAAATTACTCAGAAGAGCACTTTACCCCCAAAATTGCTGACATATCTCACTCATATTTTCAACAATTATTTATATAGCACTTTACAGCAACCAGCAGGTATCCAAAGTGCTTTACATGAAGTAACAACAATACAACATAACGTACTGTAAAATCAGAAAGGAATAAAACATACAGTCAAATCAGAAAAAGAATACATAAAAGCAGGAAGAACGGAACGCTAATATGTATTAAAAGCCATTCTAAATGAATACGTTTTGAGGTTAGATTTAAAACGAGCTATGTCTGTTATGGTGCGGATGTCAGGAGGTAACTTGTTCCAAAGTCTTGGGGCAGCAACTGAAAAAGCATAATCACTCTACAGTTTGTACCTCCACCTTGGGACCTTGGGAACTAGTTGATTGGATGACCGCTATGACCTGTTGTTTTTGCGAAGGGGTAAAATCTTGCCCAGATACGTCGGTGCCAGATTAAAATGGCCTTGAAAACAAACATTAAAATCTTAAAATCGATTTTAAAAAGAACCGGGGCAATGTGTGCACGCCTGGAGGTATTCATTTAAAAGCGAGCAGCAGCATTTTGCACATGTTGAAGGCAGGAAAGGGAATTTTGATTGTGGCCAACATAAAGTGCATTACAGTGATTCAGCTTTGAACTAACAAATACTTTATAGGCTCATACCTGGTCTTGTATTAATTTATTTAAAAAAAAAAAAAGAAAGATATCAGAATGAAGCAGGCTCATATAGCCAACTCGACCAAGGGACAGACAGCCAAAGTTTGCAACTGGCTAGTGAAGAATTTTGTTGCTAAAGACCCAGACATTTCCCCCAAGAGTTGGTAGAGAAACCAAACTAGAGCTTAAAGGAAAGTAAATAATGGACTTACATTTCCCTTATGGACAGAAATACGACTCCAAATGAATGCTAATGTTGCTTTGAGTCTTTTGGATGAGTAATAGCCAACTTTTTTAATACTTTGATGTATTGTGAATATGAATATAATGGATGTACTGTATGTATTCCAGCTTATTTAATATTCTTATGTAATAATAGAGACTCCAGGGAATGTAGCTTCTGTTTAAGACAGATGGAAGTTAATGGGGATCTTAATCAACTAACACAAAAACTAAACACATCCACTATGAATTATAGGGTGATAATGAATCAGTTCTTCCACTGCCCCCAAGTGGCCAAAACAATCTGTTAATGAGAAGGTATAGGTATACTTAGTATATAAATATGTGATATTGATACTTATATATTATTAATTAAATGTGCTAGAGATACTTTTGAGATGTGGTCCCTTATCAACAGACAGCTCGAAGATCAGATAGATTGCTTATTGTACGTCTCTCAGAGTTAGCACTGACAGTTAATTCCCACTTTCCCCTGGGTTGCCTTGTCTGAGACGGATTGATTCTAGCTGAGGTCATTGCCTCTTCCTACATTTTCACCCCACCGGACCCCATAGAGCGTGGAAATCAACTGGGATTATCTGCCGCCTGCAGGCATTTGGCATAAATGTGTGTTTGTGTACGTGTGTGTGTGTTCACAAAAAAAATGTGTGTGGCTCTAAAGACAATGCCTGCATGCCCTTACATTGAAATATAACCATTGTATTTTTTTTTATTTCACTACACTGCAAAGACTATATTTAACTAATTTAACATATTTTGTAGCCTTATAGTTTTGAATTGAATGGTAGTTGCATGTGTCTAAATGAAACTTTTCTTGATTTCATTAGAGTGGTCAGAGAAGTGGAATGTTGGCAGATATTTAAAGCATTTTTTTTCATGTGAGATCAACTTAGAAATACCATTCTGCCAGATGCATCAGAAACACTGTATTTATTAACGTTATGTGGACCAGAACACATGGCGATCATGTGTTTGGCCGTCTTGCCCACAGTCGCTTCAGGCAGCTGTGGCTTCACGCATCTGTCCATGTTTATCATGGTTAGCTGGTTATGGTGCATCTATACCTTCATAATGGGTCTCTGGTGATGAACCCGCTCTCCAGAAATAGATCCATCCAGTGCTTGTAGTGGTGGATAACACATCAACAGTATTTAATTGAAATCCTGTTAGGACATTTTTTACACACCAGAGGATGTTTCCCTGGCATGGTAGAGTAACACATTTGTTGTGACAGTATTATTTCTGGTTTAACTCTGTACATTATTATTCCTATTATTATTTCAATTTCTTCCTAACAGACTCTGTTATATGTTAAGAAGCTTGTATTCAAGATAAAGAGTATATCATCCACTGCCAATCACAGACAGCTTGGGACATGGCTACTGTCAAAAGACTATTGAGACTATGAGATTGCTGTGGTAGAAAACTTTACTGCAGAACAGACACCATACTGTCTGCTGCACTATATGATTTTCTTTTACTCTCCATTCATTGCAGAATTGCACAAAGTAATGCTACCTTTCTCTCTTTTTGTCAACATTGTTGAGGACTCGGTTGCCTTGTTTGAAATAATTTTAATGGAACTGTCACTGGTCGAACCAACCGTGGTTTCTGTGTTTACCCAGTCTTAGCTCCACATCATGGCCCGTCAATTGATCCGTGCAGTATGAGCATTAAAGTTTCATGTTCTGTGGCACTATTTCTTTTCCGAGCGCAGTTACTTCCTGGAGCATTACCTGGAAACCTCCCTGTGACGACAAGACTCCAAGGAGACCCTTACTAAACATGATATATAATGTTAACTAGGCTTTAGACGTACTGGTGTGTGATTTATTTTAACCTTTGGACAGAATCAGGGTTTCCTCTTCTAAGTCCTTATGCTAAACTATAAGCTAACTGTCTTTGGCTTCATATTCCGTGTACAGCCTTGTGGGTGGCATCGATCTGAACATCTAACTCTTGGTAAGAAAGGAAAAAAGCATATAAAATTTGCAACTATATCTAGATTACATCACAGTACATGGAGGAGATTGTGCCAGCATGAATTTGAGAATTTCACATAATCCCATTTTCTTCATGAAAGCCCAATGTCACAGCTGCCTGCCTGCATAGGCGTGGTAATTGATATGCTCAACATGTGTGCTTCAGAGCAGATTTACAGTCACATGCATTACTGCATGCAATGAAACAATTAGATACATGACTTACCGTGACTGGCGCTAAGCTTTTCTTTATTATTTGTTTGTGTATTGCAGTGTGACTGAGCACATATGGAAAGTTCTGCAACTGGGAACTGACTAACAGTTTGCCACTGTCTGAGCAGCTCTACTGTTTCCTCAGTAATAAACAATAAAACATAACTAATTTACTTTCATGGCCATGTTTTGAAGACTAAATATTTAAAAGCAGCACCATTTTTACCATTTATAGTTCACTGTTCTTTGAAATTGTGGTCATAAACAAACAGCAGGATATTGTTTCAGTTGAGAGCTATCCCATCTCTTCTTTTTTTCTGCATTGTTTTTTCTGACTTGTTTATTTGAGTGAAGTGTAGGGCTTGTGTGCAACATTTGCTTATTAATTCTGGCTTTACAGAGGAAGACATCTGGTTGTGAGTCTACATTCTTACATCAAAGCCTTTGTAAATGTTCTTCCCTTCATTTTCACTTTTAGTTTTGCACAGTCAGTTATATTGGGATGGTAGTACTGACGGCACAAAACTAACTTTGTTCCAAAAACAGGACCACATATTTTTTCCTGCAGAATATAATGGGTGGAGATGTCTGGTCTCCTCAGGAAATTGCTCCCACATCCCAGACAAAGTGATAGACCATTCCCACACCCATTCTCAGACAATGAATTTGAAATGCATGTTACAATTAAACAATAAAATAAAAGATGAAGTCATACGCCTTAGCTGAGCAAAATGGACAGCGCATATTGTGGTGCAACTTCATTTTGTGATCTTTACTTCACAGAAGAGAAAAATCCGACAAAACAAAACATTTTCACCATTATGTTACTGTGAGTTACAAAAGAAAGTGTTTATGGCTTTAGAGGTTGAGTGGTCAGCTGGAATTGGTTTCCGTGTACGCTGTGTTTGTATACAAGTGTTTATGTGGAGGGGAGACAGAGCCTCTGCAGCAGGGGCCTTATGGCTCTGTCCTGCCCTCCCTGCACTCTATGAGGCAGTGTTTTGGACTGGGGCCCAGGACCAAGCCGAAGGCACGCTGGTCTGCTCCAGCCTCTCCAGAGCGCCAACTCTCACTGACATTACATCAGCTGGGGAGACATAGTAGACTGTGTGTGCTAGTGTGTAGATGCTCCTTTCAGCTTGTTGCTCTGAAGAAAAACAAAGTGTGCTGCAGATCGCCTTTTTTCTTGGTTCTGAAACTGTGAAGTGTCATCAGTAGAAGGGAGAAAAGGCAGCTAACGTATGATGGCTGTGCGCATCATACGTGGGATGGAAGACCTGGTGGCATCGGGCAGTCAGCTCGTCTGGAGTCTTGCGCATCAGACCCTGAGGAGGTGGTACAATCGTGGGCTGATGCCATGCAGACGCTTCCTAGAAGCCTGGTTTAGGATTGGAAAATGCTACCAGGTATGACAGCTCCTTGAGCAATGGCAACATAAATCTTTTTATTTTTTAAAGAAAGAAATAGAAATGAAGCTGGTTTTATTGATTGCTTTATTGGCAGCATATTGGATTAATTATTGTGCCAGAAGGATTTCTTTGATTATACCCATTTCATTTTAATGGCTCCGATTACCTATAATCTCCCTTAACTTTCCTCAAAGTGATGTGAGTCGGTACTTTTTCCTCATCTGGCTCATTAGTGTATGCATGTGTTTATTTGTTTGAATGTGAAGAAAACACAGGCTGCCTCTTGTTGAGTCACAAAGCCTGTTTTTTAACAAGGGTCTCTCCCTCAGCACATATGGCAGTCATTAGAAAGCAGCATGACCAGCCGTTTGATCTGGATGATGAGGAGAGCTTTCAAAGTTGTCTTTGAAATGCATTGTTGCTGAAACACCTAAACACTGTCTGTGTGGTTACCAAATACTACTTGATTGCCCTTTGTAAACTTGAAAGCGATCAGTATTTTCTTAAGTGTTTTTCCCCAGCATACTGCCATGTGAAAATGTAATTTGTATACAATGGCACTTGCAACTGTTTTATAGTTACTACTTCATAAAGGTAACAAAAGCTAGAGAAATTGATGAGGTAACATAAAAAAACATACAATATTCAGATCAGTGGAAGTATTAAAATCCTAATGTAAAAAGTAAGGTGTAGAAAGTACAAAATGTCCTTCCGAAATGTAGCAGAGTAGAAGTATGAAGTAGTATAAAATGCGCTGTGAGCCCAGCTCAGCCTGATCAGGTCAGCGTGGCTGGAGGTTGTGTGAAGAGAACACCATCGGGGCCCGTAATGACAGAGCTTAGGGGGTGGGATGACCTCCCTGACACAGTTGTGACCTTTTCTTTTTATCATCTGGGACCTCGCTCTGGAGCTCAGGTCCTCCCTTCAGCGGGACTGAGGGCAGCCATCTCTGTCCGACTTTGAAAAAAAATTGTCTTTGAAACGTGCAATTGTGAATATCAGATCCATATCAAAGGACACACAAAAATCCTCATATTGAGTGTTTTAAGGAATCATTTAATGTTTGGGGAATTATTTGAAACGTGGTTGAGCTTTGAAGACAAAAGTAAAAATGTACATATTTTGATTGTGAAAATTCAAGGCTGGTTGTGAGCTTGAAATCAGACTGTTAACTAAAGGCCTTTTGTCCATTCATGTTTGATGTCACTGCCCTGCAACAATGCAGCATTGATAGATTGATTGAAATGATTGTGCCCTGGACAGCCACAACAACTCATGAAGGGTTACTTTAGTGATTTTAGTAATTATTTTCCCCATCAAGACAAATCAATTAAAGGTTGCGGTTTTTCATTGAGGTTAATAGTAGTTTTTATTAATTTTTTCTCTTCTTTTGTCAGTGAGACATATTCTTGCCTCTTCTGGACCACTGAGATATGGAGCTTAAAAGTGCAGTGGGCATGGTGTTGAAATATGGGACAACAGGGACGAAAGTTAATATTAGCAAGTTACCGTGACTGTGAATGAAACCCTTTGTTGATATGTTTAGCTATAATCCCAGAACCGTAAATCTCACTGAGATTAAGGGCGTTGAAAAACAACAAAGTGGAAAAATAGCTTGGTGCAGTATGAACGTGAAATGACAGATCTGTTGTGGTGCAGAAAACAATATGTACTAGTAGAGTGAAGTTTAACACCAGAAGGCGTCTTCCCGCCCTGCGGTCACGCTGGACAATAACATGACCCTTACTTTCCAACACAGAAGCCACATGTTTTTTTACAGAAGTCACACACACACACACACACACACACACACACACACACACACAAAAGCATCTTGGACACATTCCTTTGCAGCAAACAGCATCCACTCAACAGGAACACAAGTCATTTAGGTTCTTCTAAGTGTCACTGATGTCAAACATCACTGCTGCTTTAACATGAAGATAATACAGAAGATTCACAGATTGATGGAATAGGATTGCATCTTTTTTACAGCACGTGCAAGACCCTTTTTCTCACTCTGTACTAATCTCCCAACCTCTTAAAAGCATATTTTTTTAACACATTAAAGTTGCTTTGTGTAGAATTTTAATATGATCATAATGCATCTTTCCAAATATTCTGATGGAAAAAGTATTTGTTACTTTAAAGAATTAAACAGTCCTGGTGGAAATTGGTGCTTTTAGCCCACTCAAGGCTTCTGGCATGCACTGCTGTCTGTCACTGTCTTTTTTTTTTATACTGCCACTGGAGGGTGCTAATGTCAGGAATTTAAAAATTCATAGAGTGGCTTCAATTATGTGGATTTATTCTATTAGACCTGGTCAACCAGACCCTTGCCTTTTATCCATGTGGTGAGTTGTTGGACCATAACCAGTGATGTGGTATTAAACATTAAGATTTAACAATTGGATGTAAGTATCTCAAACCTGTTGAGAATATATAAATAACGCACATGAAAAATGTAATTCATAACATTGGAAAGTGCAGACCTCTGCCAAGGTATGCCCTTTCTCACAATGTCAATGCAGTGTGAATTCTCCCTGTTTGGAAGTCATTTTTCCAATTATTATGACACCACATGAATGCAGCACAAACGCCCCATCTCACAATGGTAACGAAAGTGAAAACTAATTTCTGTATTCACTCAATGATTTGGATCCTCTCCAAAATGTAGAGCGGTATCAATCTTCTCATCAGCCAGAAAGCAAATAAGAGTATGAACTATTCCTAAGAATGCTTTTGTACTAAAATTAATTTAAGTGAACAACTCCTGGGTAAATTGGGTTTTGCCTGTTTTCCAACTATTATGTATTAATTAGTATTGAGATTGCAGAACATATCAGTATACAAGCCTGAATGTTGGCAACAGCTTAACACACTGAAACATAACCTAACTAATATTCATCGCCACACAGTAATATTTCAACCTTGTCCTGCACTGAAAGGCAGTTATGCTGACTGCAAAGGAATGAATCCTAAAGCCGTCATCTTAAACAATACAGCAGGAATTCAATTAAACTGCACCAGGACTTCATTGTCTTCCGGTTTTGTTTCTTATAGGCAGAGGAAAACGTGGGACGTTGACATTTCAGTGATTTCATTAGACCAGTGTGGTTCCAGAGGAAGGATATGTGGATGGAAAGACAATAACATGTGTGGAGCCTTAATGGCAAAAGAAACTCAGTCTTAGTTTATAATTAATGGTGCACCTATCAAGTGTTGATTCATGGCTGAAATATAACTGCACCTTTTCTTTTTTTTTATACTTTATACAAATAAAGATGATAATATTGCAATGACTTTGATGTTTTGAGGCGTGGAACCCATATGGACAGTTGCCTGGTGGCTCCTCTTACCTATTCATTCAGCACAAAGACAAAACATGACATTGAGGTGAGTCACCGTTCAACTCCAGAAAGAAAAGCTCCCTCTTTATCCCCTGGGTAAAATAGTGGAAGCACAGCTTTGAGTGGAGAGGTACAGGTGGACGTAGAGACAGTTTGCTTTTGCAGTGGCTGGGTTGTTTTGCAGGAATTGTCATGTCTCATGTTATCTGTCCTCTTCTAGATGACAGAGGGCCGCCTGTGTCAGGTTCATCTCCTTGATGGCAGGAAGCTGGAGTTGCTGGTTCAGGTAGAGGACACTTTCTGCTTGGCTCCTCAGACACATATTATGCTGCATACCCTACAATATTATGTTGATGTACTGATATTTTGTTGGGTTTAATGATGTGTCATTATATTATAAAGAGGTCTGAATCTTACTTCCCATGGCTCAGATTTTGCTTTTATTTCACGTCAAATTGATCGTGTGGGTTAAATGTACACTTGTTTTCCACCTTCTGTCGTTTTTATATTGCGTTTCACAGTGTCTAGCACATGACGTTTGAGTTTGTAAATGATCTAAATTGAACTCTTGTGTTTTGATCTAAACGTTCCAGCCCAAGCTGTTGTCCCGTGAGCTGTTAGATTTGGCGGCCTCACATTTTAACCTGAAAGAAAAAGAATACTTTGGGTTGTCTTACATAGATGACACGTGAGTACCTTTCTGAATATAATAGGGGTGTGTGTGTGGGTGTGTGTGTGGGGGGGGGGGTGGATTGTATTACATTTTCTTTTAAAATCTAAAGGGAGTGATTGATTTAGAACAAAGTCTTAGTCGCAGAAGCGAAAATAAAAGAGAAGAGAGAAAAATTACAAGCAGTATTCCAACACATGATTTGTTCTTCTCTCCCTGATCAGTGGCCAGAATAACTGGCTCCACCTGGATCGTAAAGTCCTTGATCATGACTTCTCCAAGACTTCAGGGCCTTTGGAACTCAAGTTCCTGGTGAGGTGAGTGCTGTCACTGCAAACGTTTGCCAAACGTGGAATACTGCTATGCTTTATTAGAATTGTCAATCTCAATGAGACAGAGTTGTAAATAGTAGAGGCCCAATATGAAGCATGTTGATGTATTGGGAGCTTCATGGCCAAGGCTTGTCCTGACCAGCAGGTGGCAGTGATGGAGCACACTTTACACAGTCATGCTGCGTTATTGCTAAACTTTATTAAACACAATGAAGTCTGTAAATAATGCTGAGGTACTGGCAAAATGCATTGACATATGCTTCAAGTTATCCTTGCTGACCCAAAGAACTCTTGACAGGTTTTATATTGAGAAGATCACTTTTTTGAAAGACAACACAACAGTGGAGCTGTTCTTCCTGAACGCTAAATCTTTGGTGTTCAATGTAAGTATTTATTCTCTAAAAATTGTATCATGTGTTTAATTACAAATTTACATTCCCTTCAGTTTCAGATCATTAAACACAATAGTTGAGTGTGTTATGAAAATATGCCTAATACAACTGATCTGCATCATTCTTAATGTACCATAGACTCAAAAGAAAAATATTTCAGCTGAGGGTTATAAATTGCACACATAGCCTGGTTGCACTCGTTGGTTATAGGCCTATGCCTTACACACGCCAATTTTGAATGTCCATTATTTCCTAAAACTTAAAGTCTTTTATTTTGATGACTTCACACTCTTTCTTCTTTATACTGAAAAGTTGTGCATACACAATTTACAGTATTTGATTCATAGCAATGATAGCATGATATTGTGGGAAATGTCTACGTAACCTCACACTGGAACTGAGCTCTCAAACGGTTATTCTGATGCTGCCTTCACGTGCTGTTGAAAACTTAACCAATGTTATTGATTCACTGTCATACAAGTAATACGCGTTTGTTAAATGCAATTGTTAAGCATTCCATTCAAACACTGGGCTTTGGATTTTGTGGTTTGCACTCAATGATTTAAAATTGATTGTGTAGCTTTCAAAAGCATAATAATAGAGTTATGCTACAACTCTTTTTACGAGAGTTGTAGCAGGACCAGTCATTCCAAGTAATTCCTGTACACAATTTGAGAACATAGGCCAAATTGAAAACACACTATTCGTGTCGATCTATTAATACATATTAATAAATCTGACTGTATTCAAATAATTTATTACAATCAGGTGCGTTAAGGTTGGTAGTTGTGTATTGAACCCGTACAAGGAGCAAGTGAATGCAGCATGTGATCAAACGTAGCAGTGCAGTTTTTTTTCGCGGGGAGAGCCGACTGGTCACCATGGGAAACGGAGACTGTTGAACCTGCTTTCGGACCCTACCACTTTACCGAGGGGGCTGTAGTTTCAGACAGGACATTCAACTAGACTTTATATGCGCCAGTGTGTGTTTTCGTGTATAGAAAATGTGATGCTAACTCAGGTGCTAAAAAACGGTAGTGAACAAATTTCACGGAGAGTTAAAAACACCGTATTGTTTCTGCGGCAGTGGTTCAGTCGGTAACTGTGGAACCGAGGTACGGGACAGTCGGGAAGATTTTCAAGTCAAGTGTTTCGGACAGGCTGTATATTGTGTGCATGTTTTTCTAAAACAACCACGTTAATTTTACCAATTTTACGACAGGAGACCATCGAAGTGGAGAGTGAAAATGTTTTCAAGTTAGCCGCATTCGCATTGCAGGTAAGAAAGAGTTTGTCGCAGACTTTAATAGACTGTAATGTCACTATGTCCAAACGTAGCTAAATGAAGACGGCGCTTACGGGTGCAAAAACATTTGAAAACAGTTGTCTCTTGAGAATGCTTAGGTCGGAGCTTTTGTTAAAGACACTGGCACTTTTATATTAATACTGCTCTCCTAAACATGCTTGTGCTTCGAGGCAGTGTTAATTTAAGTTATTAGATCAAATTAAATGTGTTTTTTCGTGTAACGTTAACGTTACCTTTGTTGCAGATAGGCAGGTAACGTTAGCTAACAGCGTAACTTTAGTTAACGTTAACCGTTTACTGGGCAATTAGCTAGTCACGTAACGTTAAGTGTCGCATTTTCTTATATGCTTTTACTAACTGTATTATTTCCATTTTTAAGGAGGCCAAAGGAGAATACACCAGGTAAGAACGTATCCAAACTAACACATAAAAGCACTCAATGAGATAAATGTAGAAACGTGTTAATTAACGTGTTAAAGAGTTGTCTTGACATTTAAAACATGTTTTGGGTTTGAGTAAGCAATTGAGGATAAATTTGCTGGGAAGAAAAAGTAGTATCAATGAACGGTTCAAGTATATGTTCTGATGCTATGCTTTTGTCTTTTTAAAAGTCTGGTCTGTGCTCAGTGTACAAATGATGACTTTGTATAGCCAGTTAATGTTAAACTTAAAACTCAGATTATATTTCATGCTGTACTTCCCTCAGTTAATAATTCCCTTGATTTGTTGTAACATTCTTTCTTCCTTCGTTCTTCTGTCACACTATTGGCCTGTTAAGGCAGATGCATTGTGTTTGCACTTTAAACAATGCCCTACAAAGAGTTATTTTCTCACAAGTGATTGCATCACGTCTTAATACAAACACAACCTATGTGACACTTGCACAACTACGTGGACATTGTGTACACAATTTTTTTGGTGACACTGGTGGAAGAGACTGTACAAAACCTCAATAATCTGTTCATTAGTTGATATAATGTATTCGTAGTGTTCCGTTCTCTCAAGAGGCTTAACCTGCCTCAAGACTTGATAAGGTTTGCTGTTTTTTTTTGCCAGCCATAGGACTGAAGGGCATTGGCTGTGATTAGTCAACACTGCTCTGTCTGATTGAGTGACTGAGCAGGTTGATGCAGCACAACCCCTGTTTTCCTAGTGCTTTGCCTCTAAAGGCCTCTCTGTCCATTATGTGAACACAAAGATTTGTGCTCTGTAAGGAATTGCACTTGTATGGTTTGCATGGCGCTACATGCAATGCTGAAAATGCAGTTTGACCCCTTGTTAAACCATTGCCTTTGTTGTCTTGCAAAGAAAAATAACATTTGGCTGCATCTATTTGTGCTCATTAACAGCCCCATTATTTACAGGCATGGCTGATCTGATAAATGTTTATTATTAATTGCAGGCAGCTTTAGTACAGATTTCTATCTCATTGTTTTGATTTAACTTCACCCTGAAGTGTAGTGTGCAGTCTGAACTTTCAGCTCATGTGGGTGTGGGGTTGGGGCGTACTTTGTTCTGACTCTGAATGCACAATAAAAGACAACCTGCCAACAAATCTGGTAGAATCAGCAAGGATTGGAGTGTGTTCAAATCAAGCTGTTTTTTTTTCTTTTTCAATTTGCACAGATACTACTTTTCTCGATCTGATTTATAGTTTCTAAATATTGGGTTGTAAGACACCCAATAACACATAATACAATTTCCTCAAACCTTTCATACTTGAATGCAACACTGGCCCCAATATCTGGCACTATTATTGTAGTGATGCATCTCACGCTGTCCTGTGGCAATATTTCTGTCTGTAATGTCCTTTACTTCTTTGAAAGAACAGGCCTGGTAAGTCCCCTCATAAAGCATATTATAAAAATGTGTCTTCTGTACACTGTATCAGCAAAGGGCCCTGGAGCAGTGAGATTAGCTGTGAAGGAGTTAGGGAGACCTCCTCCTACAGCCAGCTGTCTTAAGAAGGATAAGCTAGACCCACTGTCCCATGGTAGACAACTTGGCGTCAGGAGGACTCAGTGCTATTGTGGTGGTGTGGGCCAACCCCCTGCTGTGCATTGAAATAATGTACCATCAGGTTCCACATTGTACTTGTATCAGAATTCCCTTCACTATGTCAGTTTTTCACTGCGTCTTGTACTGATTCACACCACCTGCAGGTATAATCTATGCTGAACACAACAAGTTACAACTCCGCTCTGAAGGTTGATGAAAGCGATTGTGGAAAACGTAGGAAATCACTGAATTGATTGACATCTTTAATTATTCCTAACAGTTTAGAAGTACCCGAGCAAGGAGTTTTTCTTGTGTTTGTAATCAACTTCAAAACTGAGCTACAAACATTGTCTATGCCACTACAAATGAACTGCTGTAATTTTAAATAGCCGTTTAACACAATGTCAGTTGTGTTCAACGTTTACCCATATTAATTAATATAACACCCAGAGAGTTTTGGTCCTCCTCAGTTCTATTTGCAGGTGTAGCCTATAGTTAGTGGTTCATTCACAGCAACAGGCTCTCTCATTGTGCTCCCTCCACAGCCACCACGTCTCAGCCTCATGGAATAGCTGACGCATGAGTATTATCTCTCCCCACGCTGGGTAGGCTGCACTGGGCTGGGCTGCACCGGGTGTAGGAATTGCCTCCATGCTGCAGGCTGCGGGGAGATAACAGACGTGGTAATGAATTCCAGATTGCTGACAGGGCAGCGCGGCTGTGGAGTAGATCACCCTGACAACACCAGGCCCCAGGTCCCCATAAAATGTATGCCATCAAACACACAACAGAGTGCCGTGGCAGCAAAACCCAGTCAACCTAGGATATGTTGCTTCAGACAAGAGTGATTCAAGTGCCTTTGCCCTTGCAGCAGCTCACTCTTGGTTTTGTGTAGTAAGCTGGTTCACATAACTGGATCATTATGGTTCCGTCCTACCATGTCAGCGGCTATTAAATTCCATTTTCCGTTTAAGAGGAAGTCTTAAATTGATGTTCAAGGTCAAATGGCCATTGGCCTGAAATTATCAAATACTTATTTGTTATGTTGAGGCTGTTGTTATAGCTGGTACAATACTTGAGTATGTTCTAATGGTTTATATCATGTATTGTCTGACCTACACATTTGAGTTGTCTAAGAGGCCACCGGCAGTGGGGCTTGTACAATACTCTTCAGCACAGGGAGAGGTTGCCAAGTGCTTGTGAATTGCTTTTGTTCTGGTCTTCAGTGAACTGACTCACCAAGCCCGAGCCCTTTTTTGTCCAGCAGAAACTGAAGACCCAGTACTTCCTCCTACATGATGTTCGGAGTGACTCATAGTTCACTATCATAGACCTTGACAGTGACATACCCCCCAATTTGTACAGATACCATGGCCAGTTTCTGTGTTTATTACTTGAAGCCTCTGCTTAACATTTTTGGCAGAGTTTGTGGATGAGACTAACTGTACCTGTTGCATCTGTCATGGTGTTACCATTGGCTGATCTGTAAAGGTGAATCAGCATAAAGTGGTTTATCTACAGTACATAGAAAAACTTGAGTGCAGCATTGATATTGAGAACCCGTATGAAATGGCTTTTGATTTTTTTTTTGTTTTTTTTAAAGAGGTCTTGCCAAGCCTCTTTAAATGCTCTCTAAGACTTAAATGCCCTGCATGTGCTTTTATAATTTAAGTCTGGCAAGACATGAGTAAAGCTCACATTTAGTTTTGGCAAGCAGTAGTCTACTTCTCTTTATAGATAAGAAAGATGAAAACAATATCCTCACACTGCACCTTTTCTAAAGGTTAACAGACATAAATTACTGCTGTCATAAAAATTCAAACCACACTGAAACTACAAACATATGGAGACATGTTCTCTACGCATTTTTAGACTTTAAGTTGAGATTCTGTAATATTAGAGATGCCTGCATTGATCAGCTACTGATCATTATTGGCCAATATTCAGTAAAAATACAATTTCTGGAAATCTGCAATAATGGCACCCGCCCATATTCAGTTTAATTTTATTCATAGTATCAAATCATAACAAGAGTTATCTCAAGGCACTTTACAGATAGAGTAGGTCTAGACCACATTCTATAATTTACAAAGACCCGATTCCAGTAATTCCCCCAAGATCAAGCATTTAGTGCGGCAGTGGCGAGGAAAAACTTCCATTTAGGGAGAAACCTCGGACAGACCCAGGCTCTTGGTAGGTGTGCCTGACGATGCTGGTTGGGGGTGTGATGAACAATGGCATTAATAGTCACAATAAAGATAATGGAACTATGACTAGAAATAGTAGTTGTAGTAGTTCATGGTGTAGCAGGGCGTAGCGGGGTGTGGCGCAGGACCACGGCAACAGCTGCAACAATGATTTAGGTGCCATCCTAATTCAAGGAAAACTGCTGGGTGACAAAAACATAAGGGCTCCAGGGAATACGCTCCCTGGATCTAGGTTAGTAACAAGCAATTTTGGAACTGATGCACACAGATGGAAAGTGAGAGGAGCTCAGTGTGTCAAAGGAAGGAAATCCCTCAGCAGTCTAAAACTATAACTATATAATTAAGAGCTGGTGCAGGCAGACCTGAGCAGTTCTATAAGGGTTGGTAGATACATCTGACAACTATGAAGAGAAGCAGAAAAGAGAAGGGGTGCTGTGTCTGTAGCTGTACACCCTCTCTCACCGGTCTAGACAAATGCTGCAACTCCTCACTCCCTAACTATAAGCTTTGTCAAAGAGGAAAGTTTTAAGTTTACTCACATAACTGTGAAAGTCAGATGGTATTATTACATTGCATATTTTAGTTACTGTAGGCTAAAGTTGCTTTCTCCATTATTCCTTGGGAGTTCTTGTGCTGCTTTGTTGATTTAATGGACTAAATAAGAGAATTTTGTTGAAAGAATAATAATAATTGTGATTCTTTATTTAAACTGTAGAGTCAACTGTAGAGGCACAGCATGAATAGAGAATGAATGTTCTATAATGTCAATAATTTTGGTATGGGGCACTGTCTTGTGAGTACTATCTCTGCTTACCTGTGCCTGTGGTCTTAAGTCTTTCTAGCCTTGGTTACGTTGCCACATGGTGGAGATCCCAATACACTACAGTGTCAAACAAAAGAAAACAAAATATATCGGTAGCGGCCGTTTATTAGCTGAAATGGCTCATCAACGATCGGCAATAGGTATCATTGGTAAAAAATAAAATTTAAAAAAAGTGATTGGGGCATCTCTAGTAAACATTTACTTTACTTTCATTCTGGTCTGCATGCTGGTAACAGTGCCTGTATGACAAGGCAAGGCAGCAGTATAGCACATTTCAGCAACAGGGCAATTCAAAGTGCTTTACAAAAAATCAGTGAAAAAACAGTTAATAAAAAAATAAAATAAAAACAGATAAAACATAAGAATAAACAGTTAAAATAAAAAAAAGAATAATTGGTCAATGATAATGTGTCTCATCCATCAACCGTGACCGATGATTTTGGTGCATTTGTTGTTAAAGTTTGTAAATGATTTTTTTTTTTTTTTTCCAGTGCTGAGATTGCCAGATCAGACCTAAAGCAGCTCCCAGTTCTGCCCACCAGAGTATTAAGGGAGCACCCATCTCTCAATTACTGGTAAGTTGAAGGGGGGTTCATACTTGTAGGTCAACCAATACCACAGCCAGGGTGGTACTCTCTAATGGGTTGACTAATTAATGCCTGGGTGGTGTTAATTACGTTTGACCATTAGCCCTGCGACAGCCACTGGCTATCTAAAGGATTGCTGTCTGTCTCTTCAATCCACACTGCTGTTTTTTATCTTCTGCTTGCCCCTCCTCTTCTGGCTAAATGGTCATCTGAGGCTGCTGCAGCCTCTGATGTGGCTACATTCAGTTAAATATCCACATTAAAATCATAGACTTATGGTGCAAGGGTGAGCGCATGAACACTTCTGTCTCTTTCTCTGTTAAGCCGCAGTGAGTTTGCAGTCTCACTATGCGATTTAAAAGGTATGATTACAGTGGGAAGTAAATGGGATGCATTTGGAGGGGATGTAGATGAGAGCCATCAGCAGGCCAGTAGGCCAGACTGAATTTTCTGCATGAGCAGACAGAATGTGTGTCAAAGAAAGAGTCCTCTCACAATCCCTCTGTGGCTGGAATGTGCAACTTGATGGATTATTCATTAAATGTTTTATCTATCCATTTTCAGTGAGGACAAAGTGATTGAACATTACAAGAAACTGAAGGGACTGACCAGAGGACAAGCCATTGTGCAGTAAGTTAAAAACAACTATAATATTTTTATGTTTGAAAATGATTTGAGTTTGGGCACCTAAGCCAGGCATTCATTTTTAACCTCATTTGTCGGCACTGTGGGGGCTGTTGTTGTAAAAGGTGGCTGTCACCGTGCCAGCATGTGTCATTAATTAAAGGAGGTGCTCTTAGATTAGGCAGCCAGCCAGCCAGCCTTGGGAGGATGTCAGTACTCCACAGTGTTTTTCCTGGGACTGTAACTCAGAGCTATCAAGGGTCATTTACGCTCTGATGATTTGTGTCCTTGAACTGATCAATGGACTTTCCCTCCCTCTGTCATGGCCCTGAAACAAATCGATCAGCTTGCCACTACAAATGACTGTGGCTTCTCAATGACTGTAGCTTAAATCCTACTCTGTCTGTTGTACAACAGCCACCGGTTGACAGTGATGAAGTGTAAATGGCAGAATTCCTGTTAACTTGTTCCTCTTTCTCTGAAGGTATTTGACCCTGGTGGAGTCCCTGCCTACATACGGAGTCCATTATTACCCAGTCAAGGTAACAGTGGTGCCCTGAGTCATAGAGTAGCGTAGCTTAACCTTTGAACAAGCTTCTGTCAACATACTGGCTTTATTTCTTTCTGTCTCTAATCTAACACATCAATCTAACCCTAATTCACTTAAATGGTTAACATTTTGCTTGATGTTTGAATCATGAGTACTTTTCCTTTTGAAATTCTGTGCTGCAGCCAAAGCAGCAACACGTATGTTACTGTAGAAATACACAGTATGCAATCCATACTCTGCCTGCTCGGGTGGGAAAAGAGAATACAATTTAGCCTAGTACAGAATTGCACCTTAAATAATTCAAAATAATTTAAATCAAAATTCAGTAAACCATTGTAACATGTTAGTTTAGCATGTTTTAAGTGATTCCTCCAACTTTCCTTATTTCTACCTACATACCTTAACTTTCATGACCAAACCTTATTAAATCAAGGTGTGTGAGAAGATCAAACAGTGGTGTTAAAATGATTCAGTCAAGCTTGCAGGGATTTTAAAACCTTTATTTGATCTCTTCTTCTGTTGCTATTGCTGTGAGCTTAATGGGGTAATTGCTTTTTTTTTCTTTACTCCCACCAATAAAGCTACCTCTAATGAGTGGTGGTGTGTGTGTGTACTTTCATGCAGGATAAGCAAGGAATACCGTGGTGGCTGGGAGTCAGCTATAAAGGCATTGGCCAGTATGATTTGCAGGATAAACTGAAACCAAGAAAGGTAGGTCAACCATTTTTACAGCTGTTCTATTTGCCTTAATTGTCTTAGTTTTCATTTGAAAAGTTGTTTTTTCAAAGCAAAACTCAACCACTTGAAACACATTTTATTTTGTTTATTTTTGTGTAGAATCTTTACTTATCTGTGTAAAGCATCTAAGCATACAGCATTTCATATTACATATTGTAAAGTCCTCTGGGACTAACTTGGGGTTTTGGCTTTATAAATAAACTCAACTTGGTTTTCTTATTGTGACATTTAATACTCAAAACAAGTCAAACACACCATTTCACCGTATCACTTTTAACTTCTTGAGGAAGTATGTAATGTTGAACATATCACATAGTATATATGTAATTCAATTGCAGGTTGACAACACAGCTTTCAACAGAGTGCTTCTTGTTAGTTGGTTAATGATCCATCCACACTGTATATAGGCATAATTAAGACCCTGGTTCCCATGTCAGTCAGAAGAAAGAGGAAGACAGATGGGGAAAATATTTTGGAGTATGTGCTGTGTGCAGTCAAGGCTGTATAAAAGCAAATACAGTACACTACTAGCTACGGCTGTATCCGAATATTCTAATAGTCATTCAATGGGCAAGTATTCGATTTTCAATTTAGTGATTCAATAATACTTGTTGTCTTTTTAAACGTGCATGCAGGCTGAAATTCACTATGGTGTGTTGTCAGGATTAAGTTGCTTGCTGCTGGCTAATTTATGCAGTACTATGTCGTCCATCTCAGCCAACAATGGAGAAATGTTGAGTTACAAGTGAGCAGTCTGATGTTTGTAGAGGTCTGTATGGTTTTTCTGTAGTAGCCTGGTGTTAATTTCAGAGGATTTGATAAAGGTAAAGATAGTACGGCTGTGCATAATACCAATACAGCGATGCGCCGTCTAAGCATTCACTCTCAAACACTTCATCAGTCGTCACTCATCAGACAGTCTGGCAAAAACTTAGGTATTTCCGTATGTTTTGAATTTAAAAAAAAGTTGATTGCGATTACATTTTGGAGAAAAGCAACCCAACATGTAACCAACTATCGGACTTGTCAGTTTTGGTGTCGCGGTGCGCGAGCCCCTTAACGTTGCAGTAAACGGGAAACATCACTTGCTACGGCTGTCATAAAAAAGTTGAATACTATAAACTGCCCAGGATTGGGTGGAACAACAGGTGACTTTGTCATGCAACAACAAAGCAGTCATTTAATCTCTAGCTTTGTCTCTTTTCACTCTCCCTTTTTCCGTGAAATTAAAGTTGCCTTCAAGTGCAGTCAGAAATGTTGGTTTCCCCCGCTGTTGCTGCCACCACCGAAGCTTCAAATATTTGTTTTTGAAAAACACCAAAGCTTTGAGGCTCAAAAAATGGTATTCGGTACAGCCCTAGTACTAGCAACACGTCACTGAATTATCATAGGGTTACAAAACAACTCAACTTGCAAAGCCTGAAGTGGAAAATGCACATATACCTACACACTCAGCAAATAGTGTAGAATTGTTTGATTGTTTTGATTGTAAAAGTTATCACTCGTGCAGTATGCTATACAGGTAATTTAAAATGTCGTGTGTGCATACATTTGTCTTTTCTTCTGAAATTGTGTACAGTACCCCATATGTCAAATCAGTCCCTTTTTTAAACAATTAGCATGAATTTCACCTTTGACCAAAAAAAAAAACTTTAGAAATTTAAGATGGATATTAAGCTACTCCTCTAGTCTGTAGAGAGCCCATCATGTGCCTGTTATAGTGCATCAGTGAATAAAGTACTTTCAGTACAAAAATGTAGTGCTCCTGTACTACAGTTTTTGAGTTTGGACTTGTGTCTGTGATTACCCTTCCCTTGAGACGTGTTATTTGATAGTGTCCCAACCAAGCATTTCTCCTCAATCTTTCATTAGAATTGTCATAGCTGTTGTTATATGACAGGAACCTGTTGACTTAGCAGGGTGTGCTGTTGTTCCACTGAGGCATTAATGGGAACAGCCACAGTGTCTCTCCCCAACCCTTCTAGTGGAACTTTAGGAAGGTGTAATTATGGTTCCTTGTGTGAAGCAACAGGCCTCTTAGATTAGGGTTGACACTCTGCCAAGCGGGTGGGTGGGCGTTTGGAGTTGGGGGAAAGCTATGAGGGTGTTTGGGTGCTGAGAGGGTTTAAAACTAGTCTCTGCCTTTTCCATCTTCTCCACATAGAGGGGACAGAGTTTTTTAATGCGGGAAACGTATAGCTTTTTACTAACTTCATTGAAATCATTGGAAGTGTATTCTACTTTTTGCCTTAAAGAGCGTCCTCTTTATCTATATGGATAGCGGTTCCTGCCTTAGTTCACAGCCCCTGTATTCAATCCATCCCTCCTTGCTCAATCCATCCCTCATTGCCCTCTGCCCAGTCCCCCTTTATCTCTTTATCTCTCTCTCTCTCTCTTTGTCTGTCTGTGTGGAGCTGGGTGCTGGATTTAGAGGTGGGACTGGTGGGAGGTCAGTAGTTGTGTAGTATTTTCTTTAAATATACTTAAAAACCATCGGAAGTCACTTAAATAGCCTAACCTAATTATGTTTTCTGCGTACATGCGTCACTCTTTATTGAATGGCCTGGAACTCAAAAGCCCACTCTCCCTGCTGTGTTTTGGAGAAGTGACACTTAGTAATGTGAATACTCTGCCTTTTGCAGACCACATGATGAGCCAGCTGTATGATGAGCCAGCAAACCAAAATTGATCACTTTATTATGGGTGACAATGTCAGCCTCTGGGTAATAATGGCTTGATATGACAGACCTAAAAGAATTGCAAAGTGTCTCTTAGCAAAAACAAAAAGTTAAAAGGAAGTTTAAATGAAAACTGAAGAGATCCTCTCCCTTGTCACTTTTATTTTGATTACATTCACCCCATCATGAATCAAAAAAGGATAAAGGTCCTTCCGGTGTCTTCTTCATATAAAGGTTTCACAACTTAAAGCAATGCGTCATGTTTTGGAAATGTACAGTGTTGCTAGCCAGCTAGAGCCGGTATGTGACGTGTTGTGTGAAGGGTGGGGCAAATAATATTTTTGTACAGGCATGTGAATCAGCTTTTGACACAAATCACACATGGATGAAAATCCGTGTGTGATGTTGCAGACCCTGAAGGTCCTTGGGTTGTGGGTGTGAGCATTATCTGAACAGCCTGATCCCATCTGAAACCACAGGCATTTCTGGCTCACTCCCACTGTCTGTAATGAAATGTTTGGCAAAAGCAAGGAAGTAAATACTAAAGATAGAAGATACTGAAATTCTGTGTATTTACTCAAATCATGAGTGTACTGTTAAAAGGTAGGTTAGGAGTTGAACTGATGAGTCAGTCTTTCACATAATTGCAGAGTATTTCAACTTGCTAGTCGGCAGAATGATTTCTCGTATTGGTTCCACTTTAAGAGCAACTTACAGGTAGAAGATCCCAGTGAATCAATGTGTAGGTAAATTATGTAGAAACTAGATTTCCAAGAGAAGAAAATACACTACAGTAACAGTGGGAGTTTTTTGTAAGAGAGTTATATGTCATATCAATAAAGCTAGGTCAAGTTTGACAAGAATAAATATGGATACCAAAGTTAGTTTTCACGTTGAAGAGGTTGTAAATTTACAGTCACACACAAATGATGGACCACAGCCTTATAATTATTAGCCAGCTAGATGGCACGATATAAGTAACTAACAAAGAAAGAAAATCAAATGGTAAGTTGCTCTTTAAAAGGACTTCTTGCAGTCTTGTGATTATAGGGATTGAGGTGTGTCACATCCTTGAAATATTTTGGCAGTGGCTTTAGCAACAATCGCATGAGAGTCCTCTCTTAGTTTCATTTATGTGCTGACACACGGGTGTGACGTTTCTCTAATAGGAGGAATGATCCAGTTAAAGTCTGTGTTCATTGTCAAAACCTTTGTTCCAGATCTGTTGTTACAATGTAAATGTTCCTACTGATAGTGCGGGTGTGAATTAGCATGGGGTACCCTCTGCAATGGGATGAGTTTTTTGGAAGTGTCCTGCTGGGTAATTTCCATTATTCATTTAGCACCATGCTCTTAATTTGACTGATAGACTGAATATGTAATGCCCACAATTCTAAAGACAACATTTTTAAACTTTGACAAGAAATCAAACATTCAATGTTGTCATTGATAATAGCACTATAGCTTATGAGTAAAACCATTTTAATTTAAAATTCATACATGCTGGATGTAAGTAAAAACATAATGCATAGTGTTTCTTTTTGCTAGGTCAAGTGGCCTGACAGGAAGCAAAGAGAGCCTTTGCTATTAATGATTAGACCATAGTAACAGATTCCTAACATGTTTGCCTTGGTGGGGGAGATAGTTATAGTAGATTCAGACACACAGCTGTGCTTTGTGTGGTATTTACAATATGAAAAGCAGAGAACTTCCCAGTTGGAAGTGGAGTATTACATACACTATCTGTGAGTGACAGGAAGTGGAGCAGAGATAAAAAAAAAAAAAATGTTTCTTCAAACTAAGAAAATCCTGGCCTAGCAAATACTTGTGTACAACCAGTTCATCTGGTCTGACTAAAAAGGAAGTTAGCTGTGTAGGAGAGAGAGGGAGGGAGGGAAGGGGGGGTGAGAGAGAGAGAGAGAGAGAGAGAGCGAGCAGTGCAGAGCCTTGAAGGCAGGTCTCTGTGATGTATCTGTGATGTCAGGGGACGGGGGGTGGTTAAAGGGGCGTGGTCAGCTCAGCTGAAACTCTTGCAACACCTATCTAGCTCCCTGAGAACAGACAAGGGGGAGTATTGTTCGAGGAAGCTCTAGCCCTGGGAAAGTCAAAAGATTAAATACAAACCCAACAGAATTCAGCAGGGATTTGATAAGCAAAAAAAATACCCTTCACGGTAAGCCTTATCATTGTATCCAACTATTACCTGTTAAGTGTGTCAAATAGTCAATGGGTTTTTATGTTTTATTGTCTCCTTGGGCTCCTGTAAATTTTCTCTTTTGTGTGGTGTTGTACCTGCTATATGGGATCTATATACAGGTACTCTGTCACTGTGTAAGCCACACTGTTGTAAAGGAAGATATGTCATTTTTTTTTATAGTGTATATGTGTTCGCTTGTTGTAATTTCTTACACTAGGCAGGCACACTTTCTCTTAGGGTACAAGAGATATCTAATGTGTTTTTTGTACTGGTGTCAGATAAAACCGTAGTTATAAATGTTCTCCAACATTAATCTCAGCCCTATTGTTGTGCAGTGTTTCTCTTTTTACCAAAATGAGAGCAGGGAACAGTTCACAGACAAGTGGCTCATCTGTTTATTAAACCCAGTATCAGTGGAGCAGATGTTTCATTCCGACACAGAAGAATGAAATGAGAAATTGGCCTGCCGCCTGGCACGATTTTGCTCCCTGCAGTTGCGGCAGCATTATAATTGCTTCTGCCTGAACCTACACCTGACTGGCTGGCCCGCTGAGCCCCATTCACAGCTTCAACTGTTAGTGGTTTTTGCTAATATTGCAAGTAAGATAACCAAAAGAAATGGTGCTAAAAGGCAGGCTGCTGTGATTGAAACAAAGCAAGTTTTATCACCAGTCTCCCGTTGTGTTGTCATTTGGCGAAATTGATCCAGCTCCTATAGGAAGCTTCTACCTTTTCTGTGTACGTGAACGCGACTGTGTGATTTACAGCCTTTTGTGCATCAAATAACATTTCTGATCCTGTAGTGCAAATCCACTTTTTAATCAATAGTCCTGTGTTTGCTTGTGTACTCAGTAATGTGTTCTGTTTCTCTACCCCTCCCCCTTTCTGCCTAACTGTCTATGCAGTTGTATCAGTGGAAGCAGTTAGAGAATTTGTATTTCCGCGAGAAGAAATTTGCCGTGGAAGTGAACGACCCTCACAGGTCAGAGAAGGCAAACTGCCTAATTTATCTTAACTGATCTTCACTGTTTTTCAAGTGTTCCCATTGCTTCAGATGTTGTTATCATACACCTTACACACTGTGAAGGGCATCTGTAGCCAGTGGCCCATTTAGGACACAATGTTAATAGCTGTAGCTTGTCTGTAAAATAATTGTTTTCCTGCTGTTGAATGCCCACTTTATTATTCTAAGGTTGTTATAAGACCTCTGCCCTTCACACAGACTTTGATGTGGCACTTTTACCTTTTCAAAAATGTTTTTAAATCCCACTTAAATGTCTTTTTTAATATGAGTTTTATGTTGCTCTTTAGTTTATTATTTAAAAAAATTAATTGGACAAAAATTTTATAAGACTGCTTTAATGCTTTAAGTGCTCTAATCTTTGTTTAACACATCTTATTTAATCTTAAATAACTTTTTTTAACCTTGTTTATCTACCATCAAGTTTGTATTCAGGATTTGAACATATTTGCTTCTTGGATCAGCACAAGTACTGAATGTTGGTCTTATTATCTTCTACAGAAGAACAGTTACCAAGCGAACTTTTGGACAGACTGGTCTGGTTATTCACACGTGGTATGCCAGCCACTCTCTGATTAAAACCATCTGGGTGATGGCCATCAGTCAGCACCAGTTCTACCTGGACAAGAAGCAAAGCAAAGTGAGTATCTTTCTGTTTTCTCCTCGGGTTCACTTCACTTTGTTTACATTTACTGCTGACTCAAATATAACAATCTAATGCTTGACCTGTGTAGAGATCTTGCGTCATGTCAAGTGGCCCGCATAGATGACCCACCTACAGATCAGGGTTGGGCGTGGGTTAGGGAGGTCACGCGGGAAAAAGTCAGTTTTTCCTATTGATCCTATCCTATTAAGTATTGACCCAATTATGAGCTGAAATTTGGGTATTAACAATTATTATCATTTAACTGAGCAGATCAGTGTGAGCTATAGTTTTGACCTGTTTTAACCAGGCTGTAAAATGAGCCAAGCATTAAAGCATAGTGTAGTAGTGACTGTACATCATGTGATGCACTGGCTGTTCCGTATCCTATGCAAGTGACTTGTTTAAATAGTTTGATAAAGGGTTATGACATTTTATGTGAATAGGTCCTGTGCTGGTATGCCTTATGTTGGGAAACTGTCATGTCCTTGGTTTAAAAGGAATAGCATTGCTGTTATCTATTGAATCAAAAGTAGCAGGCGGTTAGGTAGCTTGAAAATGCACAAGAGCTTGTAATTGCTCTGAGTAAAAGATTTTTATCACTCTGCTGATTTAGCAGGCATAATGATATAGTCGTAGTAGCTATTGTTATGCCTATTTTTGTCTTGTCTGTGGCTTAAGAGGAAACATATTTAACTGAAAATGAACTACAACTAGCCATATCAAATGTAAAGTGTTTAGTTTAGAACAAATACCTGTTTTGTTTTTTTATGACTGCCCCATTGAGAATAAATAGGAAAAGGCACAGTGTGTTCACAGACTAGGTCTTTTTCCGAGTGTTCAAAGTTGTCCGAATGTCCTGAAGACACACGCATAGTCCATATGTTTGTGTTAATGTTGTATATTTGTGGAGCATAAGGGCTATTAAATGAGGTTATTCAGCCACTGTCTCCCTCAAAGGCAGATGGTGTCAGTGTTCATCCAGGAATAGAGTCCACACTGATTGATGCATGCAAATGGCACCGCCACTATTGCAGTGCAGTCATTTAAATGGGGTACTCTCAATCCCTCCCTCACTACTCTGTTCCCTCCTCCTAAGTGTCTCTTCCCTTCCCTACAGTCAACAATGACCACAACCAGGAGTTCAGGAGACATCGCCATGGACCTTACAGAGATCTGTGCCCCGCGTATCAGTAAGCTTTCCAGCATTGAGAGCAGAGACCAGCTTATCATGGCCAGCAACGGCAGCCTGATCTCAGCTGGTAAGCAGAGAGTAAATAAGATAACTGCTTCTGTTCCACATTAGAATGATGAATGATGACTGATTACTATATTTTGTAGTTAATCAGATGTGCCATTATTCTAGGTTCTGCTGACTCTGAAGTCAATGAGGAACAGAAGAAAGAGAAGGTTGCTGAGTTGAAAAAGAAAGAGAAGGACCTTAAAGACACACTGACACAGAAACTTGAGGAACTGAAAAAGATCTGCATGAGAGAAGCTGTGAGTGTCTCTCTCATTCTGATAACTTTCCAATGACACTTAATACGTCAACACTCTCAGCTGACTGTTGGTTGTTCTCATTTGCAGGAACTTACTGGCAGATTGCCTAAAGAGTATCCCTTGGACACGGGTGAGAAAGCTCCTTACGTACGACGCCGTGTTGGGACAGCCTTCAAGCTGGATGACCTTTTCCCCTATGATGAGGTTGGTATAGCTATTGTTGTGTTGTGATATATTTCTGTTATGTAATTTAGGATGTCACACTTTGTTGACACAGTTCTTCCTGCACTAGGTTTGTAAACCTAGACATCATTTAGATCATTTGACTTTTTGAAATCTGGCTTAAGAGCTTAATGTGTGTGTTTAGAGGCTTACATTGCCTAATGCATTGCCTGAAACATTTGTTGTGAATTGTAGTTGGTTTCTATATGAAAGTCAATTGAAAGAATTACTATTATATAGAATATGAATATGTCGGCTACTGAAAATGAATGTTTTAGATACATTCCATATTGTGTCTTGGAGATCTTCAACGTCTGTTTCTTTGTTCAGAGCACTACTATTGCTGATAGGATCTGTCTTTATTTGTGGGAAATTCCCTTTTAACTATGTGTGTGTTGTGTGTTTTCTCTGCAGGACCCATATCTGAGGAATCTGGAGAGCAGGTTCGCCTTGCAGCAGAAGATTGTGGAAGCAGCCATGAAGTTATCCAACGAGGGTGACCTCTGCAAGACGGTGAAGAAAAAGAGGAGAAACAACTGTCTGGATGCAATGAGGAAGCTGGAGGAGATCGAGAGGGAGATCAACGCCTACAGGATCAAGAAAGGAAGGAAACCCACCCAGAGAGCCTCACTCATCTTAGCAGGTAGATGTTGTCACCAACTGAAATGACAACTCTATACGTGCTATCAGTGCTTTTAATTCATTTTCATGTTGTGTGGTTACTTTCTATGAAAAGTCAAATATCAGAGGCGTCATTGAGCACCGTTTTCTCTCTTCTGTTACCAGATGATGTCAACCCTTCAGACCTCAGTTCTCTATCTGACAGCCTCACTCTGGATGACGGTAAGTGCCCAGGCATATCCATGCTCAGTGTGCATGTGTTAACTCTCTCCTTCCCCATTTACTGCATTTTAGATACATGTTAACCAAGCAATCACTTTTATCATCCAGATGATGAGCTCAGTTCCCAGAGGCAGCGGTCCAGATCGGTTCAGTATTCCCCAAGACCACACCATGCAGAAACTCTGGACATCCACTACAACAATAGCAGACGGGACTCTGCCAATGACGAGCATGCAGACAGCAGGTATACAGCTAGCTCTGATACCAATGACATTTATTAATATTTGAATTTCCAGTGTGTTTGACAGTTGTTTTTGTAGGTGCCCTAAGCATGGAGCCAGTACAGACCTGTAGAGTGCATTGAGAGCTACATTCCTGCCAGTCACCTCCTCCCTCCTTTCCTGCCTCTCCAACAATCTCCCTCTTATCAGACCAACGCACTGGCTTTAAAAATAGATGGAGAAGAACATGTCGCTGCCTGTGAAGGAGCAGACAAAAATTCCAAGCTACAAGGATAGAGGACAAGGGAAACAGCATAGTGGCCCTGTAAATTTAGTTTAAATTACATATAATTCATAGTGTTTACAAAATGATATGGGTGATGTGTTGCCCTCAGCTTCAGAGATTTAATCTCATTTTAAACAGTCATAGCGCTTGCTGTTGCATGAAAAGAATGATCAATGGACTATGAAATGGTAGTCCTTCACGTGTAATTGATGACTAAAGTGTTGCATTCAAGCAAACCAAAGTTTTTTTTTTTTCCTCTTCAGTTTTGAGGGAAAATGAAGAGAGGCTAGGTGTTTATCTCAATAAAAATCTCTTTTTCCTAAAGAGGCGAATGCTCTGAAAACATTGTTGTTATCTGTGTTTCAGATTATATTACGGCCAAGTCCAGGAATCTCTCCACTACAGTCACCATAATGCCTTATCAAGCCACAGAAGCCCATTTAAACCGGCTTCCAGGCAGCCACGTGATGCCCGCAGCATGCCCCCCACCCCCCTCCTTACCCGCAACGCCCACAGCAGCACTCAGCTCAGGTAGGACCATTATTCATCAGTGTATTTCTTTTATTTTTTACCCTCGAATATTTGTCTCATCAACAGCTCATGGAGCCAGTTACACACCAGTCATGCTGTTCACATCATCACTTCCACAATCAATCTGCTAATTACTAAATTAATGAAGACATAGTAACACCGACCATTTTGAAAAAAATGGGATTCTATTCACATTTGTGTTTTGTTGAATAATCTTTTAAATAGTGTTTTTAAATTGTAGATCAGAGGATGCTCCACAACATTTCCGCCAGCGTAGCGGTAGTCTGGAGTCCCAGTCTCAGCTCCTGACAGAGACAGAACCTCCTGTGCCAACGTTGACCTTCTCCCCAGCCCAACGCAGCAACAGCACTGAGGTCCTCGATGACGGCTCCTCCTACACAAGCCAATCCAGCGTTGAGTACAGTATACCTGGTAACCACACGCACAGGCGCAGAGCTCGCGGCCGCCACAGAAAGGACATGTACGCCAACACCGGTAGCATGCCAAACCTAGCTCAGCCCGACACCCGCTGCTACGCCTACCAGCCACAGGCTAGACCCACCACGACAGCCTACTATGTGACGGGTTATCCCAGCTACGCAGAACCAGAGCCTTACTCCAATGGAGTCTACATGTACGGCAATGAGATGGAGGGACATTATAACGTCAATCCTCTATACAACTCCACCTCAACAGCTTATCACAGCCACGACTTGCACAGTCACTATGGTATAGACGAGATAGACAGCATGTCGCAGAACCCGTACGCCACGCTGCGGCCACCCAGGAACCGCCAGGTGCCCCGTAGCAACGAGCAGGTCGGCAAGAACATCCAGAAGGCTTTGGTGGCTGAACACTTGAGAGGCTGGTACCATCGTAATGCTGCACACAAACAGGCAGCATACAACTACGACTATGACAGAGGCTCCCAGCAGAGCCTGGGCTATCAGACCATGCCTGCACCCAACAGCCACAACAGCAGGAACATCTACTCCTCAGGTTAGATCACTGCACCATGTATTACAGTCTCATGCATTATGTTGTTGACCATGGTGTCACATGTATCTGGATCAGTCACTGACTTGTAGAATTTTCTTTTCTCCAGTATCCTCAGCGTCCTCTAGTGTAAACTGGCACAACCACATGAGTGGTGGTGGTATGTCGGAATATGACATGCCCATGCACGCGCCGCAGACCTATTCTTACAGTACAGCCCCCTACAGCCACTCCGCCCACAACAGGTGAGAGAAAAAACTCAGCTCCTTATCCAATAAGCTGATCCTCCTTATCCCCAGAGCTAAGGGCTACTGTTTAATTACCTAGAATGGATGGCTACAGAAAATATAAGCGGCATTTGGTTTTGATAACCCTTAACCACAACAATACTGTGGACTGATGTGTATCAAGTGTTACATTTTCTTCAACTTCACACTTAAGTTAGGAAATCAGAAAACATTCATCTGCTTAACATGACACCCTGGTTCAGCCGTAGGATTATAGGATCTGTGCAGCCAGCAGACAGTTCTTCCTCCAGCTTAAGACTAGTTCTGCTCTCCACCTTAACTGTCCACTGGGCCCTGCTTTCTTATAGATGTGGCTCCTCACAGCTCTTTAAGGGCTCCCGTCACAGCCCTGATGGCCAGAGGCGCTGTGCCTTTTTCCCTACTAGTTCTTCCTCCTCCATCTCCTCCCTGCCCTCTTCCTCCTTTACCTCCTCCTACTCCCCCGGCTGTCGGGTCAGGCAGGTGGCCTCCAGCCCTGCGCAGCCACAATCCTCCAGAGGGCACAGGCTCAGTAAGGTGTCCTTTGCTAAAGGTAGTTCATAGTAAGTAAACAGCAACAGCCGGAGCCTGTTCGTTTGCTTTATTCAGTTTGTCTGCAACGTGACTCCATAGTCTGCTTGTTGATGTTTTGAAGTGAATTTTGCATTTTTGAGATGTTTGACTGATCCTTCATCGTCATGTATGATAAGGTAACTGCATGGCTTCTTTGAAAAACATGCCTGCCCCACTTCCTCTTCCAGCTGGCATATTGTCATCCAGTGGTCACATTTTTCTGCAGTGTGCCTTACATAGCTTGTTTTCCTTTGCTGATTGCCTTCCTCTTGGCCCATGCAGAGACTCCCTGCCCATGTGCTGCCACTCACCCTTGACCTTTGCCCCCTCTCATGCGCAGATGTCCCCCAGAGTTTGAGTGGCGGAGCAGTGATAGGATGGCGTGCCCTGTGGGGCCTTTAGAGAGGTGTGGTGCTGTTGCCTGTGCTACTGACCAGGAAAATTAACCCCCTCCCCTCAATTATCAGTCTCAGCACAGAAGAAAGGGTGAGACGAGAATGTGAAACTACCCCATTTACCCCCACATGGTTATCATGGTGATGGTGATGTCTTATGTATGTGGCAGGGACTAACAGAAAGGTCCAAATCCTTTCATATAACTCTGGCTGATTTTTCCTTTGTTTCTCTCGGTGTCTTGTGGTGGTGGGATAGCACTTGTGTGGCAGAGGAAAAAATGTGACCCTTGACTAGTGTCTCATTTGAAAGCTATGTGTGTATAATTGCTTTGTGCATCTGCTGTTTTGGGTGAGAATGTTTGACCCTGGGTTTACACTTGGTCTGAAACTGAGTTTATTATTAACATACCTGAAACACATGATGTAACTGAGTTCATGAATGTTTCTGTTACTTTTTTTAGTTCAGGTTCCTGATTTTTGGCACTACAAAGATGAAATATGACAGGATGGTTTTACCAGCCCAGGGTTAATTCATTCTAAACTCATAGTGAACCAGTCACAAGCTACATTCAGTTTGCCACCTGTCTAATTGTTTCAATCGTATGTGTTTATTACAGATCCTACATAGATGTCAGCCAAATGGACTCACACACCGGTAACCAAATGCACACTAACCTGGAGCCTGAGGAGCAGATTTACTGGCATGAAGACTCCAAACCGGGAACAATAGTGTAGTTGCCTGTCTCTCAATGTGCTGTATGAATTTTCACCGTGACAAGTTGTCATTGTGCCTTAGATTGCACTTACCTGTTCTGTTCAAGAGGATCCAAAGAATGAAGGAACGGAACTTCTGTCTGATTCAGCCTGTAAAGGAAATGAAGCCCTCTCATTTTTTGTTCTCTTGAATGCAATTGCCAAACTGACCCATAACTACTTTGTGTTTAAATCATAACAAAACCCCACGGGAGCATCTTCATGTCTGGATTGCAAGTTTGTGGTGATGGCACTTGTGCACTGAAGCTATACCAGGACCTGATGTGGACTTAACTTCTCCAGTGTTTTGACGACATGCAGACTTCACAAACCAAGGACTAGTACCGTCTCTGTGAGAGGACACTGAGCCGCAATGAACAACGCTCTGCACACATGTATGAACAGTGTAACCATGAAGGATTGGACAAGGACTTATAAGGACATTATCACAATGAAGGATTGAACTCATTAAAAATGAGTCAAAAAGGTGGCTATTTCCTGTAGCATTCTGCAGTCACCACACGTAGTTTTATCATTGCATAGCTTGTATCTACCACACTGTACTCTAGTTTGTCATTTACAAAGTATTCAATCTATCTCAAGTCAGTGCTTACAGTACAATTGAGCCAAATGTATGTCACCATTTGAGTATTACTCAAAGTCCCAAACTTTGATATCACTGCCACATCTGATAAGTCACTGCAGGATGACACAAAATCCAGTTTTATTTTTTATTTTAACATGGTAATTTATCCATGCTGGAAATCATGGACTGGTGCTCCCAATTTCTCTTAAGAGAATCAAGTTGTATGTAAATGTTGATATTGTAAATACACTGGTTGTGTCTTTTTTTTTAGAGGATTTTTTATGTATTTGAGAAGCATGTAATATATAGTAAACAACTGTTGTTAAGCTGGTTCTTAGTAATTTGTATAATTGCATTTGTTTGAATTAAAAGAAAATCAGCATTTGAAACAGTTTGTAGATCATATGTATTAAGACCAGTATACAGACTTTGAAACTTCAAAAAAACCTCATCCATCTGAGTGCAGGAAAAAAAAATCCAAAGTTAAATCCAAATCTGTTAAATTAGTTAATTGAACGTCTGTTCAGCCAGTTCAATTAATGAAATGGGATTTGAAGAAACTACTACTATTGTATTGATTTAAAGAACAGGCTTTGTCACAGTGGCTTAGGGTGGTGGTCTCAACTGCAACACACAAATACATTATCCACATAAATGGTCTGCGGTGCATTGAAGGAGGCAGATTATAGTTGGAAAGATTGGATGTATAGTACTGGTTACATTCCAACTTTCTTTTTTCCATTTTTGAGCTAGTAAGAATGAATGTAGAGCTGCAATCAGTCTTGATAAGAGCTAATTATGAATGATCTACTTTTAGGAATACTCCCACCGCCTGCTGTGTTGCCAGGCTGGCTTTCTGTGTCCTTAAGCTGTAAACCAATCAAACCGGTCTTTAAAAGCTGTCACACCCATTATGGGCTAAAACCTGTTCTTCTGTCCTCCCTGTGAAAGACAAGCTAGTGTTTATAGCACCAAACCCTCTCTTTAGGCATCCATGCCATAGAAGTGTGCTGTACACATGTATTGCCCTCCCCTGTAGATTAGCAATAACCCTTCACCTCCTTTCCCTGCCTTCCTTCCCAAGCCAGGACACATATTCTACTACTAGAAGAGTATCCTGCCTCTGCTCGCATCTTTATGCAGGCCACAGTTGAGCAGTGCCTCTCAGTGTTTTGCTTCTTGAGCGAGCTCAGGGGAGGTCTCAGGCACTTCTAGCTCCTTGGCTTTACCCGAGGCAGTGTGAGAGGGGGAGTGCTTTGTATCCAGCTGTCTCCCTCTGTCTCTGTGCCTCTGCTGCTTCGCACCAGCTGCAGCCAGACATCAGGCGAGGCTGCTCCAGCTGACACTTGACTACATAAACAATGGCCTCCTGTATACTTTCCCCTCATCTAACACACTTCAGACAAAACTGTAACACGTAGAGCAGATTAGGGCTGGGTAACAAATAGACCTGCACAATAAATCGTTAACGCAATCTTGAATATTTTTTTTTCTTTAATGATTTTTGTTTGATTCTCATTTAATTTTACAAGCCGACTGCATCACAAAAGCTACTACTTTCTTCTGTGAGTTTTAAACAGACTATAAAATAGGTTTTTAAGCGCTGCAATGCTACAGGCTTGTGGTGATGCGCAATGTGCTATAGGTGCCAAAAGAAATCTATTTTTGGTACTGCCAATATGTTTTGTCATGGTTCATGTGAGCAATTAACATTACACTTTGTGAGAAAAGAATTGTGATATCGATTCTAAGCTAAAAAATAGTCATTCATATTTTTCGCCAAATCGTGCAGGCCTAATTAAATAAACCTATTAAACCTCGATACTAGGTGCTGACCAAAATGTGTCTGTTACACTATTTAAAAAAGTACCCAAAGCTGTCATTCGTTTATATATAATCTTGTTTAATTATTCTTTAATAATTCAAACTTGCTCTTATCAATATTCAATGTGTAAATAGGCTGTTTGCTAACAAATGTAGCCATATCAACATAAGGTGATTTGTTAAAGTTGTATTTACAGCTTGTTCCGCCCTAGGAAGTAAAATCACGCAATGCTGGTTTAAATCAAATTCAAATGAAATCATCCTTGATTTGATTCAATTGTATTCAGGAAAAGTATTTATACATCTGTTTGTTTTTACAGTTGCATTCAAGACAGTTAATTGCAAAAATATTTTTGTAAACAAACATGTTTTCTCAAAGTAGGATATTAAAATAAATATCGTTCATAGGTATCGATTCTGCATTATTATTTTAAAACAATAGCCATAGAATACATCACACATGTCAACCTGCCATAGAGCTCAACTTAACTCAAAGGGACCATAAATCAGGCTGTGCCGTGGCTTCCCCAGGATCAGCACACTTACCTTGATCCAGGGTGTAATGACTCTGGCAAGTTATGAAGGGTGAATAGTTGGATTAGCTGATTGGTCACATGTTCTAATACGAACGACCTATCAAGGAGGCAATAAAGGCAGCGTGGGGTCATGGGAAGGTTGCAGAGCTCACATAAAGACACAGCAGACTGCAAAAGTTACAGTAGTCTATCATTAATGTGTCACAACTGTAGAGTAGATCCAAGCAGCCAGCTCTGCTGACTGACAGGCTGTCAAAGTTATGAAGCGAGATAACCAGCTTGGCCGGCCAAAAGCCAAAGCCTCTCAGGCAAATTGAGGGATGGAGGGGTCAACCCAAAGGTAGCGTGCTATCAAAGTGTGCATGGCCAACAACATCAAGTATTGTATTATACGAGATGACTCCTTGTCCCACGCCTTTGTGTTGTGGAAACTAAAAGGGAGGCGAGATGTTGCAAGTCAAGAAGCCTGCACAGGGAGAACTGTGCCGTTACTTAGCAGCAAGTGCAGAAACAGTACACAGGTTTGTTTTTGTGTCGCATCCGCTGACTTCTGTTGCCTCACTTAAGATTATGTTTGAACGCAATTATGGTTGTTTCAAAATGACAAGTGAGTTCAGTGTTGTTGATTCATGCAAAAACACCGGAAAGGTTGATTGTTGTTTTGTGTGTGTAACTTCCCATCCTGTATTACACATCAGTTGAGGAGAAAACCTCAAATACACACTCACACACGCACACACACACCTGTTGGGTGTGCAGCAGCATGCACGTGTTGGTAGGCTCCTTCCAGCAGCTGCAGCTGAACAAGGGCCTCCAATGTGCCCTGAGAGACATGACTTTACTTGAGTTTATTGCCACCAGTTGTGTTTACTCCTTCCAAGTTGCACAATATGGATGGAGATGAGGCTAAGCGGGAGAGGACATAAATCACTGCTGTAGCACGGAGGGGAACGCTTTGCAGATTGTAGATTTATCTGATTAGGACAATGCACATTAATCAACATTTCTGTAAATGCGCCAGTGTTAGCCAGTCGGCTAATTTTCCTAGCCCTAGTTACTTATCTTGCAGCTCAAGTAAAGTTAAACTGGAGAGCCACTGGAATACTATTACACCCGAGTGTGCAAAGGTCATTGAAAGGGCTCATTTGAAAAACACCATGCATACCTAACCGATAAATGATGCTGTCTGAAATGGATTTGAGCAATTTTGAAAGCAAAGGAGTAACGTGGACATGTTTGAAAGAACAGCACTCCAAAGTGATTACTTTTTAATGCCCATCATTCTTATCTTAATGTTTTTCCCAATCCTTACATGCTGCCACATAACCAAATAACAGAGCATTATGTTCCACATGAGTTCCCCCTATCTGCAGTCAATTTCAAATGGAATTCAATAAATAAATCAAAAAGGAGCTGACCCAGAGATGTGCAGATGAATCCACTCTGTCACTGTGCAGCGCTCAGCTCTCCACACTATAATCTACTGCAGCCCATTGATTAGCATTGGTGTAAGTGGAGAGGAACGCAGAGTTACCCAATCCGTCACCCAGGGGGCATTGTCAAGATTAAACAGTCAAGAGGTGCAGGAGGAATACTGATGGCCATGGCTTAAAACCTCAAACTCTTCTGAAGTCTTCATTTTAAATACTGACAGTGTTTGGAGTCACATGTATTTCATAATCCAAAGCAGTGCTTTCTCTTTTGATCTGCATCAACATTTGGTTGGTTGGTTTCTATTCAACGGCATACTTAAGCAAACTTAGATTTTCTGCGAGGAGACATAATTCATATTATTCTGAGCGTAAACTGGCAGGGCCGCTGGCTGTTTCTGAGACTCATTAAACACAGATTTCATACCTAGGAAGGAGTTTGCAGCTGTGGTGCACAGAAACACTGACACTGCATAGCAGAGAAGTGAGATGCTCTCATCACTGTTTAAGAAAAGTGCCCCGACAAGTTCTGAGTGGAGTGACAGATACCCTGAGGTTAGGATGAAGCCCTTCAGATTACAAGCTTTCTTTTCAAAACACACACACACACACTTGTAAATATACTTTGTAAGAAACTAACTTCAGGAGATTTAAACAGAAATCCAAGAATAAAAGGTCAAGATCTTTGGTCAAAAGAAGCACGTGTGCATGAAGTCCAATCACTCTTTCAGTTTTCCTTCCAGAAAGCTCTGGATCTTATTAAAGCCCTCCTCCTGCTGATCAAGCGCTTCCAACAAAATGCCCATCGGTGACCTCTTCAGCCCGGCTCCTTCGATTTTGTTTTCCAGCTTATTTTTCATGTTGCGGAGGCGAAAGGAAGCATGTGCAAATACCACTGGAAAGCAGATGAAAAGGAAACAGTTAAAGTTTGAAATATTTGGCTAAAACAAACCTATAAAACTTTGTTTGTGTCAAAGTAAAACAATATCAGTCTTTGAGTAGTCTCACTCTGCCAGACCCTCCTCCACACACACACACCCACACACCCACACACACAGGAGAAAAACGTGCTCTGGTTTATTGGCATTTCTTTAAACCAATCACAATCATCATAGGCGGCGCTAAGCTAAACTCAGGAAGCAACACCTTTTGGTGAACCATGTACGTCCAAAGGTTGTTTTAGTCGCTCCGATTGGACCGATAGTCTAGCTAGCTGTCTGGATTTACCCTGCAGAGATCTGAGGAGCAGTTAACCATAGTCCTCAGAAATCCGCCGGTGTTTAAAATTCCAACACAGAGACAGCGGAAGGTAACCAACATTGGTTAAAAGACATGCATCTGGCGGCACGGGAGCAAGGATACACGGATAGCATCAAGGATATAGACTAGCCTAGTCTTTGACAATCTGAAAGAGTTCAGTCCAAATCACATTTTATTGATTTTGATAGAACTGTGTTGTATAAGGTTCATTTAATAATACCTCAAATGCACTAATCATTACACTAAATGATGTAATAAAAAACCCATTGAATGTGATCATTCATCATCTTGAACTTACAAGCAAGAGGTAAAGTGATTGCAGACATAAACACCATGACGCTCCCCAGCATAGAGATTAAGATGTAGCTTGCGACCATGACAGCGATCACGAACGCTGTGGGATTATGCCTCTTGAAGTTGCTGATCACAGCTCTGTTCTCTCCGGCCCACACTGAACCCAGGAAGACGCTCGACACCACGACCATGGCTGTTAACATCCCCACAGGGTTCAGGAACCTGCAGGGCAGCAACGCAAGACACATGAGAGCAGTAGGGGTTAGTATAAACCTGCTCTCACAGGCAGGATTGTGTGTGTTTGTCTGCGGTCACTGGCTCCACCAAGTGGTTAGATGTTTTTTGTACAACAATATGGAGCCTCTTAGTTTCTACGAAAATAGGACAGGACCGCAGATAAATATATACTTTTATGTGAATTTGAAGTTACTTTTCGGTCAAAACTGTCTCCGGTTTCAGCTTTTCCAGTGAGAGCTTTTGCTGCTTTTCTTTGTCTTGTGTGTTGTAAACTGAATATGTCTGGGTTTTGGACTGATGATCAGATAAACAAAGGATTTAAAGGCACCACTTGGTTCACCATTTTATAGATCAAGTTGTTAATCCATTAATCAAGAATCTGCAGATTCAATGACAATGAAAATGGCCACGAGTTGCAGCCCTGAAATCCTAAAAAGCATATTTTTTTTCAAAACTACATCAAATAACATGTTCACAGCTGCAATAATTTTAAAATAAACCTCCATATATTGTAGACTTTATATTGATTGTTCCGACAGTCATTTATATCAGGACAGAGAGTGACCCACATGACACATATTCTCCCTGGCCAGACCCCATTGACAAGCTTTGTGTGACAAATCCAGCCTTGGCATGTCTATGGTGATGTCATCAGGCCAAGTCCATGACCTCAGTGAGTGGGGCCTGTCTCACTGAGCGGGACACCTTTACAGTTAAAGGAATAAACTTGCCAATGCCCTCTGGTGGAGAAACTATGGTTACTTATGGTCATCCCATATTTGCTTGTCTCGCATTGCCAAACTTAGTTGCTGATATATCTGTGATAAGCTAATATCAGTCACTATATCTGCCCAGCCAATTTATTATCTGGTCTACCTCATAATATTCAATAGTAAATTGTATCTTTTACTGACGCAACATTTAAACTATCTACCTGACATGGAAGCTAGGTTCCAAACCCATAGATTATATAATATTATATTATTGCCATGCAATGCATAGTCTTTTTACTGATATGTAAGGAGGTGACTCTAATTTTAAACAAAACCTCCAGCTATCTTTGTAAACAAACAAAAAATATTAGCTTAGCTTTAGCCTCACCCCTAGCCTGTAAATCCAGACCCAAATCCGCAAGATAAAGGGTCTAGCATCGAGTAATGAAGGTCGTCCATCTTGAGGGTCATCACCAAACGTGCATTTGAAAATCTCACTGCAAGCAATTGGATAACACTACGACCAATCACAACAACACATGGGGTAAGGTATCCAGAGCCCCATATGCTTAGCTACCAGCAGAGCTAACTTGTTGTCATCTGTTTAGCTCGCCTCTGGCCCGCCTACATCAGATACACCGAAGCGATTGGTGCAGCTACAATGGCATCGAGTAATGCTGCTCATTAACTATGCCCGAGTAACTCGCTGAGCAAATTCAAATTGTGCTCTTGGGAGAACTCTGGATTTCCACGGTACCTCACCCCTGCTTTGAGATACAGGCCTGTTGTCTCCAAATCCTAACTTGCACTGGGAAATGATGAGCACGTTGGAAGATTCATACTCGTTGATGGGTCTGAAACCTCTCCTGAACTGCTGCAGTCTGGTGGAACCTCTCACATTGTCAGAGAGGTAACAAAGTGGTGCAACTGTTGCCTCTCCATAGAATTTCTAACCATACATCCACTACACTTACATCCTCTGCCTCCATTGTATCTATTTTATATTTATATTGACCAATCTGGTATGTTCCTTTACATGTGACCTGATATTGATTATAGAGTCAAAGGTTTTGTTTCTTTGCAGATCACACAGACCTACATTGAATATACAGACAACAAAAACAGATTCCCCTTTATTTAAAAAAAAACAAAAAAAAAAAAAACACTTGGGAGACAATTACGAGGAGATGACTCTCAGGTGAGATCTGCACTCAGTGCCTGCCGTTGTGGTGATTGGTCTGAAACCATGCTTTCTATGTATGTTCTGGTTGTGTGAAGACGAAGTCTATGAGGAGACCCTGAACACTTAATGCAATGCAAATGAGGTCCATTCAAAAGCATGTGGCTGAGCTGTTGACAAACTGGATAACAATAACATTATACGGTTTTCACAAACAAGTAAACTGAATGGGTCAAAGTCCATCTCTGTTGGTTTAGGGTTATGACTCAGGATTGACTCACTGAGAAAATATCCAATACTGGGTGATCTCCCTGATCAAGGGTCTCACAACTGTGCTATCTGCAGTGCAACAACTGACTACACAGAGGCTCATGAGGCCTTCATGGCCATAGCAATGATATGTCATCATACAGTTCAGTGAACAGACCATGACAAGGCACCACTATTTTTAGTAAGCTGGGCTTTAGTTGGAACAAAGTGCCAACTGAAGTCCAAATATTTCCTAGATGAGAGATTTAACCTCTTGTTTCCCAGTCTGACTGACTCCATGTTATCAGATAATAGACTAGTTCTTCAGGCAGTCTGTAGTCTAGATTAGTGATTGTACTTCAGGCCCACGGAAATCTCGTTTTTTATTTCATTTATGTGTCCACGTCACTGTAAGAGTCAGGGCAAAACATTGGTTGCAGACTCTTATTTTGTTTTTTTTCCATTTCAGTCTGTGCTTCCACATGAGTCCATCAAAGTCATCCTATTTGCATTTGAACACTTTTATATGAATAAATCATTGATCATGTTCTCAACATTCCCATGTTGAGAAAGAAGAGTTCACACTGACAGTACATAACAGTGCATCGCATGATAGCTGGAACAATTTCTTTCTATTCATTCTTATGGGACTCCTTCCAACTTTTCTTCACATAAACAGAGTCTACATCCCGTCTGTACACTCCCTTTAATCTCGGCTACATTCCAGTTTACACTAACATGCAACAATAACGTGATTTCCTTATTGTTTCATGTTAGTGTAAACTGGAAAAGGGTAACGTTAACACCATTTAGCTGCAAACTGCCAAAGAAACACTTAACAGCTACTGTAGTTAATGACATAAATTGTCATGTAACTTACCCTACGACGAGGAAAACAACGACGGCCAAAGCCAAATAATTTGTTTGATAATAAAGCAGATTGCTGACAACTCGGTTGTTCCATTTCGCCAAGTCTTTGCCATCCGGTTTAGCGAATCTTTCCGAGCCGGGGAAGAAGTCGCCCCATGGTCTAAGCGGCGCCAGCTCCACTTTAGCCATTTGACTCCCTGCTAATCTGACACTGGCAGTACCAACACAGTTACCAACCAAAACCATACACCAACCGGAAATCGAATGCCGGAAAGTCCTCTACAAATCTCCTATGCAAACATCTCGCGAGAAGCCATTGGCAGCGCGTGCAGTTAAACCCCGCCTCGTGAGTGTGATGAAACCTCACACTATTGGTCAGCAAACGCACTCTATTGTAACACTTCCTGCATAGCTTTATGGCAGAGAAATATAGAAAACAGCGTTGTCTGGTCAAAAAAACTTATATTTAAGTTGCAGGTCAGTTATGTCTGTTATGTTTAGTGCGTTTACATTGACATGCCAATGTTGCTAATGTTCTGGCAATGTGTGAACAGTGTAACAAATGCACGCGGACCGCTGAAGCTTGCAAGCACGAACTTCAATGACATGTAACGTTAGCAAACGTTAGCTCGATAAAAGCTTAAACAAATCGGCACCTGACGACGTTTTTGTTGTTTGTACAGATGTGGAGCAGGATATCGAGTCCTCTTGGGATTGGCAGAACAAGTTTCTATTGGAGGAGTCTTTTCACTATGCAGCTGAAGACCAGTGAGTTCCAGTCTCTGTTCACTGATGGACTGAGTGGACTAGCAGGTGAGATGCTGTGTAGCTCAATACTCTCCTAACACGACCCATTAACCCTTGTGTGTTGTTCGGGTCTGTGGGACCCGTTTTCAATGTTTATTATTTATTCTATCTCAAAGTCATTGGCCTTGGCTCATTTTCTGTAAAGAAGATTACAATAGCTTATTTTCAATGACTGCACACTGTACAAACCCCTCTACACATTACTACATAAGAGGTGTTCGGGTCTACTGGACCCGAGTGTATTTAAATGTAGGTGCTACGAAACTATGTTGTCTTCCTGTACCTGCTATTCTCACACAAAGTTATAATTGTACACTGTAGCACTTGCACCTGTTCTGATTAAGTTCTAAGAAATAAGCACCAATAATGATAAAAAATGTTGTTTTTATTTTACCTTTTTTTATAATCAAATTTCCTTGTTTTCTCTCAAAAAAACGAATATGATCATAAATGTGATTTCACAGGGGTCAATGGCAAATATGAACCATAAATAGCGTATATATCATTGGTAATTGAGGTAAAGTAAACATCTGTTAAGTATTTTTACATAAATTGTTATGGCTGTATTGCTTTAAAAGCCTAATAATGGGTTGGGTCCACCAGGAACATTGGCTGTGTAACAACAATATGCAGCCAACGGAGGGTGCTTTATGTTCGGCAGGATAATTTAAAAGGCAACTGACTATGTTGTGCGCCTGCCATATTTCTGAAACCGTGGCAGCAGAGATTTTGCCACGGGGGGGCCGCCAAAATCAGCATAGAGGAAACACTGCACACTTAGCCTAAAACACATTTCCCGCGCTGCTATGGTGACAGCCAGAATCTCGTTTGAGTGAAAAATCAATAGGCCAAGTCAAAACTGCACTCAGAATTTAAAAAGAAAAATAAATAATGTAATGTTTTTCTATTGACAATGGAATTCATTATCTTGGAAACTTTCTTCTCCGACAATGCCCCTCCAGGTTTGACAGTGAGATTGTTTGTGCCTCCAGGCACACATCCCCTGAAAAGTTACCCAACTACTGTGAGTGTTTTTATTTATTTATTTTTATTTTGTATTTTCCAGAGTTGTTTAAGAAGCAGCAGCATGAGCTGAGGATAGCTGGAGGGGCTGTACGAGACCTGCTGTCTGGGAAGCGGCCTGAAGATGTGGACTTTGCCACCACAGCCACTCCAGAGGAGATGAAGCAAATGTTCCAAACAGCTGGCATCCGGATGATCAACAATAAAGGAGAGAAGCATGGGACCATTACAGCAAGAGTAAGAGTCTGATCTGCATGAAGTGTCTACGCAAATACATATAAACCCAAAATGGGATTGTACAAAGGGCAGCAGTGAAACAAAGATCTTTGTAATGGTGTTTGTCTTTGGAACACCCATGATACACATGGGACATGCATATATAGTGCTACATAGCCTATTTCACACCAATGGTTCTTAATTCTTGATTTAAAGATGTTAATAAACAAAACAACAAGCTTTATTCTTAATTGTCACACACAGAGTTCAATGTCGTGAAATTCTATTACTGCATTTTAACCCAACCTTGGCATTAGGAGCAGTGGACAGCTATACATACAGCATGGACAGATAAGCAGCCCAGTAACAGGAAGCTCTATTTCTGATTGAGTTCTTTATTCCTGGAATGTGTAAATACTTTATATCGAAAAGGCAGAGGTTTTGAGTTGGAACATATGGCTCCCTTAGGTAGGTTGATGATAAAAATCCTATTCTAATGACATATGGCAGCTTTACCATGTACAGATTGTGACACTGCACTACCCACAAGTATGACTTGGTGGAGAGGGACATTGACCTCAGAATGAGATCATATGTCAGTGGCATGAGGCCAGTCTTTGCTGTGCCTGTAGTCATCTGTCTTTTGTTTATTGGTCATCTTTTATAGCTACACAATGAGAACTTTGAGGTGACCACGTTGCGAGTGGATGTTCAGACAGATGGACGTCATGCAGAGGTGGAATTCACCACTGACTGGCAGAAAGACGCTGAACGGAGAGACCTCACCATCAATTCCATGTTTTTAGGTATTAAATGACTCATCTCTGTGTTTGCTTGTGTTGTTGAGATGCCCAGCATCAGTGTGTTTCAGTTCAGGTGCATTCACTGCACATTGACTGCACATTGTCACTTTTTTTTTTAAATTAAATTTATTTTTTTTAACTTTTATTTTTTTGTGACTTTTCCCTTTCACAGGGCTTGATGGCACATTATATGACTATTTCAAAGGATACGAAGACCTGCAGAATCGAAAAGTTCGGTTTGTTGGCAATGCTGAACAAAGAATCCAAGAGGACTACTTGAGGATACTGCGTTATTTCAGGTGGGCTGCCTCATTTCACTTTCAACTCAGAAAGGGATGGAAGAAAGTCATTGTTTTATTGTTTGACGTAAAAGCACTTTGTGCTCAACCGTCTCATTTCCCTCCAAGGTTCTACGGCAGGGTGGCCCTGGCGCCAGATGATCATGAGCCTGCGACTCTGGTTGCTATCAGGGAAAACGGTCGTGGACTTGCAGCCATATCAGGAGAACGGATTTGTGTGGAACTAAAGAAGATGGTCGTTGGTAACCATGCTGCTCATCTGCTGGAGCTGATGTATAGTCTGGAACTGGCCCAGTACATAGGTGAGAGGCGAGGCAGGGAAAGGTAGAGGAGGAAGGATAACATGGGACAGAATATAACCGTGGTTCCTAGAAGGATTTGAGCCAGGGATATTGTGATTACGTGGTGAGCCTCTTAAAAACCCCAGTGCCACCACGACACCTTAGCAAAAAGTTGCTCCCAAATATATAAATATACCCTTACTTACATTACTTGCCATCAAGTAGAAGGTTATTTTAATTCTATTGTATGAAGCAGGAGACAGTTGGCTTACCTCAGAATAAAGACTAGAAGCTGTGCTTCCTCTGTGCAAATGGATTGCACTTATACAGGTGATGGGGTGTGATGTCTCAGTGGATATGACACATGCCATTGGTGTGGGAGAATCTCACTGCAATACATCAACCGACCAATGTGGTCTAAAATTAGTGTTGCATTTTGCCCATTTATCCCATTTTGGTAAATATGCCCACATATTGGAAAATCTTTTTCTTTTCGTCATGGCTCAAATCCCTTTTGAAAATGGTCTGAGAGAACATGTAGCAAGTCATTCTTTGCAAAGTACAGGCATCAGTAAGAGAGTTCAGTAGTGTTGAAGCTCAACAATTCTGAAGAAGCAGACGGTTTAGAGCTGTTCCTAAACGGGGAAAGAATCTTATTCTTTAGATGGAGTTGATTACAACTGCGTACAGCAAACCCCTCATATGTGTTAGCAGTGTATGATTCAATGACTGTTGATTATTGAACTCTTCTCAGGCTTTTTGGTAACCGCAGAAGACTTCCACCAAAATACCAGTCTTTGTCTTGCTTGTTTTCTGTAGTTGTTGAAGTCCTTTCTACTCATCCCTCCTGCTCGCATCTTCTCAGGTTTACCTCCAGATGGCAATGTTGAGGAGATGAAGCGAGTATGGCAGAACGCCAAAGACCACTCTCCCAAACCTATGACTATCCTGGCTGCTCTCTTCCGCCGCCCTGAGGAGGTGGAAAAGATGGACCTCCGGCTGAAGGTGTCCAGGGAGGAGAAGACTTTGGCTCTGTTCTTGGTCAAATACAGACGGGAGCTCCGCAAGAGTGAAGACGACCCGGACAGCCTCAAACCCTTCACTGACTTTATCATCGACGTAAGTTTCAGCTTCCTTTCAGTTAATCGGTAGAAACAATCAGATGTCAGTTGTTCATGTGTTTTTCTAATAAAAAGTCCAGGAGAGATTTATAGTTGGGGTCACTTACCAGAACAATGTGGTCATTGATTTCAGCCATGACTTTTCATAGAGTTTACATATCATGTTCTAAAAAGGCAGGGTTATTTATCATGAGTTGTGGTGGATGCCAGTGAATGCCTGCAAAAATCTGAATTAGCTTATTCTGAAGCTGAATGTACAAACACTTGTAATGCATTGAGAAATCCACCCTGAATCACTTTGCATTACATTTAGCTGACGCTTTTATGCAAAGCGACTTCCAGTTAAGTGCTTTCAACCCTGAAGGTGCAAACTCCAGACAAGTTGTAAGTGCAAGTACATTAGTGTTAATTAGCAAAACTGCAAAGAGCCATATGAAAGTGCAGCTATACACACACACACACACACACACTTATTATTTTAATTGTTTATCCAAGGTGTAGTCAGAAGAGATGTGTTTTTAGGATGGATGGATGGGTTGTCCCTCGCTGTGAGGGGGCAGCAAGCAGGTTGGCTGATGCAGAGCGGCGTGGGCGGGTTGGGGTATAGGGTTTGACCGTGTCCTGGATGTAGGCTGGGGCTGATCCAGGCGTGGCCCTGCATGTATTGGTGTCTTGAAGCAGTTGCAGGCAGCAATTGGTAACCAGTGAATGTTACATGTTAGGTGCATTTCTGGCTACTAGATGAACTTCAGTCAAGAATTTTAGAATTTAACATTTTTTTAATCAAAATGTGGTGACAGTAAGAGGGTTGCCAGTTCATGTTGGCAGCCTCTGTCAATCAAATTGGATCAAACCACACCCACACAGCCCTGATAAAGTAGATCAGCTGAGCATTTAAATATTCAATTCAATTCAATTTTATTTATAGTATCAATTCATAACAAACGTTATCTCGAGACACTTTACAGATAGAGCAGGTCTAGACCACACTCCAGAATTTACATTGAAATTACAATTTATTGAGCTCTGAATAAATAATACTTTACCTTTTTTTATTCTTGCTTATTTAGTCATAATTATTTCATGCATATTTCAAACACAATCTTAATTTTTCTAAATGACACACGTACTGTATTTTTTTCAGAGTCGGGAGCTTGATTCCCAGAGTAAAGTGTGTGAGCTATTGAAGTATCAAGGTGAGAAGAAACTGCTGGCGGAGCTCTGCAGGTGGTCCATCCCTCGCTTCCCCGTCAGTGGTCACGATCTGAGAAGGATGGGTGTCACATCGGGCAAGGAGATAGGTGCCACCTTACAGGAGCTCCGCGACATCTGGAAGAAAAGTCGCTATCAGATGGACAAAGATGAACTCCTCAGTTACGTAAAGTCTTAAATGAGGAGAAAAGTGGATGGGCTTTTGTGTCGGACAATAATTATCTGGACACTTACTACTGTAATTGTGTTGCTCACAGGTATTGATTGAGCAGACTGCTGCTGCTGTTGAGAAAGGACATTACAAAAACGGAAACATGCATGGCTGCCGATGAATGCAGTTCCATATGAAATTAGCCCAAGACCAGGGTTAAAGTGGGATCTGGCAAGTGGCGTTTCCCCGAGAACTAATGTTACACTTTAGAAGCTTATTACTGCTTTTAAAGTCTCTATCCACTACTCGGCACTTAAAGAAAACTCACTTTTAAAGCTGTTTCGCCTTTTACGTTATTTCCTTATTCCAAAACAGTGGTGAAAAACTAAAATCAAGAGCAATTTCCATGAGTTGAATTTTCATTATAACATTTGACTATTTACATGCCAAATTAATCGGAGCACCCAAGGCCAAATTGTATCCTAAGTTACCATTTGACCAGTTGCTGAAAAACATTTGAAGGCTATTTTTTATCCAACACAGTCAATCCACATAAAACACACAGGGGCCACATTCACTCCAGCCAACACAGCATCACAGCTGCAACCATATAAGAGAAGGAACTGCTAGAGAATGACCGCTGATTTCATAATTTGTTGTTACAGAGCTCTGTGATATTCCTTGGATAAACAGCTGTTCTACCAATGCTCAGTTGCTATAGTAAATTATAAATTTCATTGTTAAAACCATATTGGAAAGCAGTAGTATGGTTTTGATTGTTTTAGTTTTCTCCTGAGTTTAACTGCAGTGTTTCTTTGCTTTGGTTTCTGAACAGAAAATGCTCTATAAAAAGGTTCTACTTTTTATTGCTACAACTGACATTGTGATTATTTTAAGTGCATGCACTGCCGAATACAAAGCTATATGTATTCCACTTCTGTATTTGCTGCTGTGAGACAATTTCTGTGCTGGGGAAAGGTTGCTCCGCCCTCCTCCAGATATGAGGAGATATAAAGCCCTCTGCTTTCCGTTGTTAACACCACAGTTTCTGCCCGGAGACTCTCAACACTTACATTCACCCACTAGACTTGCACAATGATTTTTTTCTTCTAGGAATTACCTTTTGATGAAATTGTTATGATTTCCATGTTCCATTCTAAGTTTTTAAATGATTCCACTTCAGCTGTATTCACCTGAAATGGCTATATAACAGTGTTCAACTACTTAGTGCTGTATTTCGGGTGAAAGAATGTCTTGGTTCATTGTAAATATCAGTAACATCACTTTGGCATCTGGGGATGAGCCGCGAGATGAGCGCTTGGCACAAGTGGAAATAGCTCTCCTGTCCATCATCTTTATCACTGCAGGGATTTTAAACTTTGGGGTCTTGTTGGTGCTTTGGAAGCGGCGGAGACAACTCTCCAGGATGCGCGTCTTCGTCTTCCACCTGTGCGTCGCCGATCTGGTGGTCACATTCTTCCAAGTTTGTCCCCAACTCATGTGGGACATCACTGACCGATTCATCGGGCCAGATCTATTGTGTCGCGTAGTGAAGTACTTGCAGGTGGTCGGGATGTTTGCCTCCACTTATATGATTGTAGTGATGACGCTGGACCGATATCAAGCCATCTGCAACCCCATGGTGACTTTCCAAAGGCGCAGGGCGCGCTGGAACGGTGCGGTGTGCGCCACCTGGTGCGTCGCTTTCATCTGCAGCCTACCACAGATCTTCATTTTCTCTCGGGTCGAGGTCGCTCCAGGTGTGTACGACTGCTGGGCTCTGTTCATCAAGCCGTGGGGACCGAGAGCCTACGTTACCTGGACGACTCTGGTGATATTCGTCCTGCCCATTCTCATGGTGATAGTATGTCAGGTGCGCATCTGCCGCACCGTGCAAATTAACTTGAACATGAAGACTCACCACGTCGCAGAGTCGGTCAGTAAGACGCTGCCCTCCAGAGCCAGCAGCGTGGCGGGGGTGTCAAAGGCGAGGGTGAAGACTGTGAAGATGACCGTGGTCATCGTGCTCGCCTATATCATCTGCTGGACGCCTTTCTTCATCGTGCAGCTCTGGTCTGTCTGGGACTTTGAGGCGCCCACTCAGAGTAAGATCAGTCAGATTTGTATAGCTCTTTTCATATGTATAAAATGAAACACAAATTTCTTCACATAATCCCCACTAAGCGATAAGTGGCTTTGTAATTAAAACCTTTAACAGCGTTCACTACACATCAAAACAGGAACTGAAAAGCTATCATAAATTCAACCAATTTACAGTGAGAAAACACCAGAGGCAGGGTTAAAAATAGATTAATTTTTAAAAACTGTATATATCAACATATACCAATAAGTAAAATAGACTAGATAAATAAGTATGCCAATGAAAATACATTACAATTGGTGTAATGTGTGCTCTCCTTCTGGTCTTGTAGTCAACATGTGTAACTGAGTTTTTCAGTAATTGAGGATATTCTTTTTAAGGAGACCAGCATGTAAAGCATTCTATTATCTTCTGTAATGCCATCATTGATCTAATTTTGGAATCTATATTCTCTGTGAGTTTAGGTAAAGTAAGATCATCTTAAAAAAAGAACCTGCATTATTCACAATGTACATTTAATAATGCCATTTAATAATAATAACAGGGAAGGGTGCCATCTCAACTCACTTTGATTGAAATTGTACAATACATAAAGTCATCCCAAAAGTTACTGCTCCTTATTGCTGGAAATGAAAATCAAGGTAAACTGAGTTCAAGTGATGATGCTCCAAAATTAAAGTATTTAGAAATTGGTACTGTCATTCAACAGACCAAAAGTAAAGTCACAGTGGAATATTTTACTCATTTTCCAGCTGCAACCTTCACCATCTTGATGCTGCTAGCCAGTCTGAACAGCTGTGCGAACCCTTGCATCTACCTGCTGTTCAGCGAGAAGCTGCCCAAGACGCTCAAGGCCTTCATGTGTGTGGGTCAGTCCGATCTGAAGGAGTCCATTCATGAGGAGGCGACCATGGTCAGCTCCCTGTACATCAGCCTCAAGAGTCTGCAGGACTGCAGATAAAGTGCTGACACCTCTGAAGCTCATCTTACCCCAGGCCAGACAATATTGACATCCTCTAATAAGCGTGAGGCCAAACATCACAGAAGAACAAGTCCCTGTAGTAACAGTGTATTATAGTGAGACCACGTTGTAGAAATGAATAATCTATGTAATGCTTTCATGTAGAAACTCACTCACCGTAAGTCTTTACAGGGATATTACAGTGAAACATTGAGTATGATTGTGTGCCATAAAGTCAATATTACATAACACATACTTAAAATATTAGATGATTGTTATGAAGTGGAGGGAGGGTATTCCTATATATCCACAGCCTTTATACCCCTTACAAATTAACATTGTCAAAGACTCTAAACATAAAATATTATGCACCATGTTTATTAAAATTTCAAATCAGAAGAGACCTCATTGCAGATATGCAAAGATTTGTAAGCTACTTTATGAAAAAATATGAAATATACAAAGTCTTTGGTGATTAGACTCTATTGTATAACATGTTTTAAAGGGGTAGGGAACCCAGACATAGCCCCCCTCTAGACACTGGTGGTGGTGGTGAAGAAGCACGAAGACCAGATCAAAGGAGTACATAGTAGCGGTCAGCTGGAAGAAGACCCAGGATGCCGTGGGTGAAGATAACTGGAGGTGGAAGGGGAGGAGGAGGGTCACACTCTTTCCTGAAATGACAACTAAGAGCTGTAGGAGAGAACAGATTTAAAGCAGGGATGTCATGCTGTGATTGGCATGTGAAAACATGCCAATCACTGATTGGCCGACTGTAAACTGAAAAGTGTGTGCCTCAAAACAGTTTTAGGAGAGATATGATAAAGTTATTGAAGTCTCCCTGAAAGAATTTACTCTGAGCTTCATTTCACTCTTAGTTGAAGTCTCTCCTGATTGAAGTCTCTCCTGATTGTGAGTGGCTGTGGATCAGGAGGTAGAGCGAGTAGTACTTTAAACACAATGTTGACGATTTGCTCCTCCTGTACTGCTTTAGAAGAGGTTTAACTATGGCGGTCTTTAAAGTCAAAGTGTCCTTGACCAAGACACTGGACCCCAACTTTCTCCCGATGGCAGGCCAGCACCATGCATGGCAGCTCCACCTCCATCGGTGTGTGAATTGGTGAATAAGAGGCAAATTGTAATTGCTTTCTCCGGTTAGGTACAAAGGGAATGTATAAATTAAGACTTCTAGAGATGGCGGTCTGTTGATCTGTTGGTCCGCCACTTTGGTTCAGACTGAAATATCACAACAACTACTTGAACATTTTGTACAGACATTCATGTTCCCAATAGGATGAATCCTGACGACAGTGATGATCCCTTCACCGTTCCTTCATTGCCACCAGCAAGTCAAAATGTTCACATGTCCAATGAAATGCCTCAACATCTACTGAATGAATTGATACAAAATGTACAGATACAATTCTATTGACTTTGTTGATCCCCATACTTTTTCCTCTTGCACCACTATGAGGTTGGCATTTAAAGTTTGAATGAAATGTGTGTGACATTTTATAGTCCCCAGAGGATTTTTAATAATATTTGTGATCCTCTGATCTTTATCTATATAGTCATTATCAGGTTGATTTTTTTTTTTAAATCTTTACAGTACTGGTAAGTGTCCAAATACCTGCAAAACTAATGCCAGTCCTAATTACCAAACATTAACATGATAACACAATAACTTGTGGAGATGGTGAACATGGAAAACATACCTGTGAAACATCATCCTTTGAGCATTGCCATTATAAGTGTGTAAGCATGCTGACATTAGCATTTAGCAGAAAGCACTGGTGTACAGCCTCACAGAGCTGCTAGAATGGCTTTGTTTTGTTGTAATATAATTCATTAGTGGATTTAAAAAAAAAAAAAAGATGAAATATCATCTGCCTTATTGTTGATGTGAGCAAAATGTTGTCATGACTGTTTGACAATGTCGAGCATGGTGTGGTACTTATTTATAAAAGAAAGAAGTGGCATGAGCACTTCTGGTTTCCTTTTAATCACTGTTGCGCATGGGCAAGGGAATACAATTCACAAAAAGGAAGAAGAGGAAGGAAGTGACACACCCTGAGGAAGGCTCAAGCCGGCACGCGTTGGTGTATTTTTAATGTCATGCCCTATTAATTAAAGGCCTTTTTTTAAATCCCTTTTGGTAACCAACCTTGAGTGCCTGGAGTGCCTTGTATGACTCTCTTGGTCATAATTCTTCCTCCTTTTTGTGTATGCTAAGGTATTTATTATCAACATTGCTTGATGTTTTTGATCAACAAATCTAAAGAGAAGAAAAAAACCCTCTCCAACCAGTAGTGATTCATCTCTTGACTTATCCCTGGTGGATAGTGATCTAACAGTAAAGGAGATGAAAAAGCCTGGCAGAAACTAGAGATGTGTGAATGAAAAACAAACTCTACCTTGATGTGTTCAAAAACAAAAAATGCAACTTGTGTCGAAGGTACCATGTCAGAGCGGGATGCCAGTATTTAAATAATACAATAATGCAGAAGTACTTCAGCTAAAATTACTTACAAGATAGTCGATTCCATTAAACCTGGGATTTAGTAAGGTTGCAATGAGATTTCTGATTTCTACAGATCATAGATGGATTGAGATTATACCTTTTTTTTCATTTTGTAAACCAGGATCTTTGTGTCTTTATTGTGTTTTGTCATCACCTGTTACATCACACATGGCACCAAATGATTCCTCCAAGATGCCTGACAGGGACTTTATTTCTTGCCAGTTAAATGGTACGTAGAGACGTGCATGTGGTCGGACAACTGACTCAAATGGCAGATGTAATTGTCAGCTTCAGGCAACCCTCACGTATCATCCACACGCAGACAGTCAAACTCCTGCAAACCTCTGAGGTAGACACAGCAGCTAGACGAGGCAGACTGGGGGCATTATGGATCTTTCCTCCCTGTCAAAATGAAGCACTATTTATGTAAGATTTATATAGTCAATTTGTGGAACAGCAGATTGAAACGTCATGGTTAAAAGGGAGCCATTGTGATTAAATTTGAACGAGTTAATGAGGTTTAAGAACAGAAGACAGTTTATGGATTTAAAGGATTTGCCAGATTGGTTTAAGTATTTGGACAGTGGTTACTCAAAGTAGAGGATCATAAAATAAGAAATGAGGTCAACTCCAGTGTGATTTTCATGTTGGTATTTTTTTCCTACCTCATATTATATGCCTTTTATCAATATTTTATACCTGCACAGACTCTGAACTAAAACTACAATTACAGTACTATATAGACATGATATATACAGTAGTAGTGGGCCGTAGTAATGCTTTGAACTTTCCATTTTCCAAAGTAAATTGCAAAAGCTAATCTCCAAATGGTAATTAACCTTTCTGCGATAACAAAGACAAAACCAGAAATACAATTAATGGAAGAACAATTAAAGGTGGCTACCCCAAAGGTGGATGATGTAACTTGTTGGAAAATTATAGAAATAATTCTAAAAGAAATGTAAAAATGTAAATTTAATTTGAAGGAAATGGAGACTTAATGACAAAAAAATTAACAAATTTGTCTTTTTGGTGGAAAAAACGTATTATTGGCAGAGCCTGCCACATATGTATTGATAGGCAGAGGGGCAATTATTTGGCGTATAATGTGAGTTAAAGCTTTTTGTTGGAAGACAGTTTACCCGGAATTTACCTTCACATAAATGCTGTGGACACTCGATTAAAGTCATCTCCATTTTTTTGTTTATGGAGCTGCAATAGTTCTGTCAGTGCAACCAGTTCTGAAATGTAGGCTGATCATCACTATTCACACCATTGCCTAGAAAGTCTTCATTCATTTCATTGACTATGTCATTGTGTTCAGGGTTGATCAAGATCAATACTCTCATTCAAGTGAGTCTAATTACAGTTTTGTAATATCTCAAACCTTGTATGTTTGGGTTATTATTTCTATAACTGCCAGCCAACTGCTAGAGAAATCCATTGTACTGCCTCTCGCAAAAGAATATGTGGAGCAATTATATCTTTTTTGTAAAGCAGGTGCTGTTTTTTTCAATTTGTCTATGTGTATTTCTCTGTTGAATGCTTCCTTGCCTTGAAATTTGCCATGTGAGGGACAAATGAAGTGCATTGAATTTAATTGAATTACTTCAGCCGTAGTATGTGACACCAGAAATAGATCAATTAATATTAGAGCAGCAGACAAATCTACCAAATTTAACTTCATTTCTACACATCATAGGAAATCTTGACCATACCCTGGGTTAATATGTTTATTTAGACATGAGAAGAATGGTCACTAATGGTCGCATTATTCTGCGTTTAGTTTTGGTCTTGATGAAGCAATTTCCCCAAATTTTCTCCATATGTAAAATGATAAGTTAAAGTTAAAGATAAAGACTTTTCACCTCAAATGTTTATACAATCCTGTAAATGTTATATGAACAATGCCTGACTTTCAACCGACATCATCTAACCAGCAGACAGACACTACGCTCCACAGAACACAATGAACATTTAATTACAGTTTTTCACAGTCTCTTTGGTACATTTTTTGAATCATCCTCGACATTTGCAAAACAGTAAGCACATTTCAAAAACACTTCGTACAAATAGGGTGGCAGTAGCTCAGTCCGTAGGGAGTTGGGTTGGGAACCGGAGGGTTCAAGTCTCCGTACCGACCGAAAGTACGGAATGTGGATCGGTAGCTGGAGAGATGCCACTTCAACTCCTGGGCACTGCCAGGTGCCCTTGAGCAAGGCACCGTACCCCCAACCGCTCAGGGCGCTGGTCCAGCTGGCAGCCCACTCACTCTGACATCTCTCCATTTGTGCATGTATAGGTCATGAGTATGTGTGTGTACTTCATGCCTGTGTGTAGTGATTACTAACAAACAGAGTGTAAATTGTAATTTCCCCATTGGGGATCAATAAATTATTTAAAAAAATATATTATTAAAACACCATGGATTACTTGAGCCAGTCTATTGCTCAAAAGTAAATATGTTTCAATGAACATGTCAGTGCCATCAGAATGACTTGTGTCATTGTGTACGAATAAGACGGTTAAATTGCTTAGTCATGTTGTCAATATTACAGTGTACTCTGGAGGGATGTTCTGATGTTAACTATGGCTAAAGTTTTGATGATGCCTAAATGTTGTGGTGGGTGAGACTATTCAACAGAGACCCATTATAATATATTTTGATCATCATAAGCAATTGATAATGTAGAAAACAGCAGAGAATTGTACATAATCATTTGCACGGAAGTACCAAAGCATTTGCAACTTGTTCAAAAAATTGAGAAACTGTTTTTACTTTGCACAAGTGACACAATGATGTGAAGATTGAACAAGCAGTTTAGAGAATTTCAATTCTGATCAGAGAAATGTACCAAAGCGACTGAGAAAAACTGTAATTGATTAATTGATTGACAAATTGCTACATATTCATTTGTGACCCCTTTTCTTTAGTCATCTGATCTTTTAGTGGTTCATTGCAGATCAGGTTGATCCCTCTTGTACCTGCACTGGATCCCTGTCCAATACCGTATTGACTTTAAGATTTTTCTTCTCACCTTCAAAGCCCTCCATAATCTCGCTCCTCCATACTTCTCTGAAGTCCTTCAGCCCTACACTCCATCTCAAACTTTCAGATCCTCCTCTTCCTCAATGCTTTCCACTCCTTCTGCCCGCCTGTCCACTGGACTGGAACCCCACCCCACATTACTCCACTCTCACATCGAATTCAAGTATATATTGCTTTCTTTTAATTTTCTATCAGAATTTTTAAATGTTTGTTTAAATTATTTAATATTATTTGCCTTTTTTAACTGTATTTTTTCTTGTTTAACTGCAAGGTGTCCTCGAGTGCTATACAAGGGCCCCATACGTAAAATGTACAAACCCCGACTGAGCCTAAAAAGCGTCATTGCTGCTGGAAAGTGATTGAGGTCTGAATCCATCAGTACTGTTCCTCAGCAACACACTCAGCCAGTAGGAGTCAGAATACCTGTGGTGGTAATTGGCTGGGCTCTCATGTTGCAAAGATGTGCCGTTCCTTGAATTCCTTTCTTTCATCTCCCTCCTGCATCTCGGTTAGAAGGTGAAAATAGAGTAAAAAGTGAGAGAAGGCATGCTATGGACAGCACACTGCAAGACAGCCAAGAAAGAGTGTCAGTCATGTCTACTTATGACTTTCCCATCAGTCTCAGCTGACACATGGTATACCTTATAAATATCATGTTAGCATTGTGATTGTAAGCACGTTGCCATGTTGTTGACCACACATTTGGACTTAACTCAAAGCACTGCTGTACATAGCTTCACAGAGCCACTACAGTGTGGTGCTGTCTTGTATAAAAACATTTTTTTTTTAATCTTAGCACACATTTCACATCACACACATGCACACATTACAATGATAACCCTGATGTAATGCACTCTTACAGTAAAATTATTAAATTCTTGGCGCAACTTATGTGACTTTTGTCTCTTGCTCAAGGCCGTGTTTGTGATGTTATTGAACATAAGCTGACATGATACTTCAGGGATAGTGTTGCTGTAGCAATGACAGGAAGCATTTTGGGGCACTGACCTGACAGTAAGATTAGCACACACACACAAAAAATTCAAAATGATGAAATGTAATGACTAGATACTGTGTAATCGATGCCATCCATCCACCCATCGTCGTCCGCTTATACAGTATTGGGTCGCGGAGGGAGCAGCTCCAGCGAGGGACCCCAAAAATCCCTTTCCCGAGCCACAACTCCAGTCTGAGTTGGTTAATGTGGCTCAGGATATAATCTCTCCACCTAGTCCTGGGTCTTCCCCGATGCCTCCCCCTGGCTGGACGTGCCTGGAACACTTCCCCTAGGGAGGCGTGTAATCAATGCCATACATATAAATAACATATTGACAACAACCTGTACGTATCCCACAGTAGGAAAACACCTGTCTCCTGTCTCCGATAGATAGATAGATACCTTATTTTGGTGCAGTACACTAATGAACAACAAAATAGTGCAAATATTTTGTGTCAGATATTTATATAGCGACAGACTACTGTAATTACTTTACCTCTAGTAAACAGAAGACCCTTCTTCATGAGTCTGTGGTCCTCAGCTATGCTTGATCAAGCTTTAGCCCTTTGGAGCGACCTCTAGCTCACCCAGAAAGAGCGTGCACCCCATGGAGGCTGAGGCCCTTGCAGTCTATCCTGTCCCTCTGAATAAAGGGAAAAAATGCCCCAAAAAAATAATCTTTAAAAAAAAAAATATATATATATATATATATATATATATATATATATATATATATATATATATATATATTCTTGCCCTTTCCTCATACTGCATAGGGAATACAAATGTTCTGAAGCATGTTGAAATCCTGTGTAAAATTAGACCAGAATGAAATGTTTCTGAATGCAATTGGCACTTTTGATCCCTTTGGATGACATTTGCATCAGCCTCAGCTGATTTAGTTTAGTGCCAATCAAGTCGATTTGTTATTTGTCCAGAGTAGGCAACGTGTGTTGCTGCAAGCATGAAAACACATAGCAAAAACATAGTTATTAGAGCTTTTCTGAAGGCTTGAGTGTCCACCATAACCCCATTGGGACTGGAAATAATATAAAGAACATTAATTATTATCAACATCTCCATTACCAATGCAATATACGTCACCATCAACGGAACTTAACTCATATGTATTTCTAAACATCTACATCACCATGCAAGATCATCTCTACAAATATAATATACTATACCTCCATATTTACAGATTTTGTAACATTGCTATGACAATTTTTTCAACACTTTTAACAATTTTCCACGCACCAACACACCTACAACACATAACTGGCAAAATGGTTAACTTTATGCTAAAAATGTACACATTGTAAACTAAACTCCAACACTAATTTCCAAAATACAATAATACACTAACACAATGTCTACCAAAACACTGCAAACATCAAATAATTCTTCCAAAACACTAACATCTGTTCTCTTCCAACAGCAACATTAAGTCAGTCATAGCCAAATGTCATAAAAACACTAATATCAGGTGGAATTACAGGAACTGTATTACTTTATGTGTCAGGTCTGCCCTTATACAATAGACAATAGTATATTGTTTTGGTCATAGATTGTGTTTTTCACTGCAGTTTCTCTTGAAGCCTCTCTACATTTCTGTTTGGTTGGGTTTAGTAATGCATGCATTTTGTTTCTCTTGCTGCAGAAAGTCAATACAAAAATGGATGAGCCATCTCAGAGTAGCTTTATAGAATGTCTTGGTTCTCGTCTTCCTCTCCCTTGTGCAGGATTTTTTCTTACATTCTTTGTGTTCATCTTTAATGTATTGTTCCTTTTCCACACAAAATCCGCCCAAATAGGTCCTCTTTTACTGTACGTACTTCTGTAACATATCAGAATCAGCTTTGGCCAGGTTTGCGTAAACAAACAAGGGATTTGACTTTAGTTACAGTAATCTTTGCTCTGAAAGTACGACACTCACTTACTGTAACATATAGAGAATACTGTAAAAAAAAAAGATGGTCATGCGGTTGAAAGAACCTCAACCCCTGAGTGTGTTTCCTAGATGGGGATCAGCTGTGATTGATCTATTTGCATATCTTCAATCTGTTTCTCTCATTTACAGTGACAATGGAATCCTATAAAATGCAGGGGATATACTTGTGTTTACAAAATGAACTGCTGTTCACTTTGACTTTAGCCTAAGTTAGGTTTAGAACATGATGTTATCTGTTCTGACATACAGTGAAAGTGAAAGCATTTGCAAATTTGTCAGCAAAAATCCATTGTTTTGGTCTAGTTGAGCTTGTGTGTAAAAGAAGTTCAAGCATTTTAAATTTGTGTTAACTGTATTTATTTTGTGTCAACGCCATAAGAAATGTGCTAATTGTACAGCCTACACAGACAGATGTTGTGCTAACTGTGTTAAGAGTTTAGGAAAGTTGTGAAAAAGTATTGAAAAGATTGTCATAGCAATCGCAAAATCACAATTGTCACTGAATCATCATCATCTTCACTAAGGTAATTGACTTGTCACCAACAGTAGCAGTTACTTCCTGCCATCAGCATTCAAGGCTTGAATGGAGACAGGGATGAAGGATTTCCTGTTTTTCGTGGCAATAGCGAAGCAAATGCTAAAATGGTAACAACTTGTACAATAAATGAAGGGAATGGGCACTTTCTGACGGGTGGCCTTTGCTTTTTTAAGCACCTGCCTATTGAATATGTGATATAAACTAGTGCAATGCACTCCTGGACTCTTTGCAGTCTTAGGAAGGGCAGTCTTCTCTTTAGTAGTCTACAGCAGGTACCGTAAAATAAAGTGAAATGAGACCAGAGACTCACTAAAAGCTGCGTCAGAGTGTTATCAACCTGGCATTCAGTGACTTTTCTTAAGCAAAAAAAGGGTGTTACTGGACTTTCCTATACAAAATTTCATTATTAAAATCAACTTTCAGGTGTTTATCATTCATTGTGCCAAATTGGTTACCATGTCTACTGGCTGACATTTCCCTGCACTACACCTTTAAAACACAAGTAGTGCATTTTTTTTTTTTTTACTGAAGATACCAAAGATACTGTGTTACTACAGTGCAGGGTTTTTTTAATAAATCTGCTCTCACAGCTGTGTTATCACTCAGTCACACTTCAAGTCCTTGCTGACAATCTTTCTGCTGTAAATAAATGAAGCGGGAGAGGGTAGCATTAAGTCATTAAGAGTGCCCTCTAGGGGAGCTTGCTTCCCAACACATCTACATTTGAATAGCTCAAACCACAGTCAGCAAAGGGCTTTTCAAACGAGTTTCCGCAGCAAATGGATGGTTAAAATATTTAATAATTATCCTGGAGATGGACCTTTCATGGTACAGTAACTATGACAGGGCAACAGATTTTAATCCGATTGCATACAAATGTATAAATATGAATAAAAAAGATAGCTGTGTCTATTTTTTTTCACGCTTGCATGTTTGCTCTTTATCCAGGAGATGTCAGTGCTGTCATTTAGAAGAATTAAAGACAAACAAGGTACTATTATGAATTGCATGGTGATGAGGCGCGATGATCATTTGAATGGGAGCCATGGATAATGATCTGTAAAATGGATCTGTAAGTAAGACAATCTCTCCTCCTGAGATTTCAACATGATCTTGATAACAACAAAGCATACTGGACAACGTCTGGTTAATATCAATCTTCCACCTTTGTAAAGTCACTGCACTTTGTAATTGCACCTTTGCAGTACTTGATCTTGGACCTCTAGTAAGAGAAGAAATTCAAGCATAATGATGTGTGAGACAACATAATGTGATATAAAACTTCCTCTTTACTGTGGCAGTTCAGTGGGTTTGGGTTTCAGCAAAGATCAGTGAGGGCTCGGTGAGTCCTAGCCAGATCGATCACTCTATCTTTGTTGTGCTTGGCATCTATCTGCCATCAATCAGGCAGTGGTAGACACCTCCCAAGGTTAGAGCCCAGGTTGTCAATACCACACATGATTCAGCACTTTGTCAACAGGCATCACCAACAGTGTGTCTCTATCAGATGTATTTATTCATCTGCAATGATATACTGTAGCTGACAGATAAAGAAGTGTATTTAAAAGCAACGCTATAGTTTTATCTCAGCCGGTATGTCAGACAGTGGACCAGGATACAGAGGCCCAGAATAATCAGATCCTCTGATGGATGCAGAGGAGGATCTACTGCAGCTGGCAGGAAGGGACTGCCACTTAGTGTACATTATTTACCCAGATTATTCACAGGGCTGCATTCAGCCAGCCACAGATGCGAGTAAGGAATCGTGTGCTGATCCTTTGCTGACCACATCAAATTCACAATACATGCAGACAAAGCCAGTAAAGAAAAGCTTATTATTCAGCAGTCATTAAGTGATTCTGTTTAGAGAATTAATATGCTATGATTGTGGTTTTATTTTTTTTGCCACATCACAATAACTAGACTTTATACAAATATAAATAATAATATAAATAAATCTGAGTTTGATATAGTTCTATCTTTGTGGAAGACAAGTGTTATACGGACATCACTGGCCACAGACAGAAGCACTACATGACTTGGAGATTCTTGGGTGTCCAGTTCTTCTAACCTCTCGTGTTCTCCCAACCACCCTGCAGCACAGCGACATTGAGCCTGATGAAGCTGCATGTCACTATAGTCATGCTGTAAATGTATGACTGTAAAATACAGATATGAAATATGTGTAAGTGTGGTTACCTACTTCGTGGTCTTCATGTTTCAATCCATTGTCTGCATCCTGCCACACCTGTGTATGTGAATGACACATTTTTGTCTTGATGGAGGTGCATCCCCAGTACATCCTCAGCTGTCAATCACTGTCACTTTACCACTGTCACAAATTTCTAAAGACCTTAAGACAAATGTTAATCTGTCTCCACTAACATGCAGACAAGAGTGCTAAGGCAGTAAATGCAGGGTTTACATTACTTTTTAACTGCAACACTCTTTCATTAAACCATGCATGGTCCAGAAGCATTACGTTCTTATCAAGTTAAATGGCCTAATATCAACATATTATTGATAGTAGTCCCCAGCCACAGAAAGCGTGTAAAGTCTAGAAGGCAAATGAGAGCAGGAGGGGAGCACGGATGCTTAAGAAGCATGGCGTTGTAGAATATGCAGAGACAAAAACAGGTTGGAAGAAGAGAAAAAAATGATTATTGCAAAACTTGGTGGTGCTTGTGATTTGCAGGGTTCTGAAATGCAATGTAACACTAACTCCTAACTAAATGAACTCCTAACTCCTAAATAAAAACTGCTAACTGGCTGCAGCTTCATATAGACCAACGGGACATCACAGTGGTCTCACAGCATGATTAAATATTTAAATAACAAAATATTCAAATTATCAATAGACAGGATTGCAGTGCAGGAATCACATACATATATGAATTTCAAAACTGCAGATCATGACACAAATCCAGCATTACAGGGAGTTGGCAGGCTGGTGTGGATTGAGTTGTGAACGGAGGAGAAGAGCAAGTAGCAGAGCGAATGAAAATGACAGCGTCATGCCCCCGTCACCCTGGCAGAGGGAAGACTGATGAGCTGCTTTTTCCCAGCAATCTCTGTCTCCATCCGTCATCTCCTTTTAAACTGATTTGTCAGAGAGAACATGTCTCTGTCATCAATTACAGGGGATTTTACCACAGAAAGGCTGATCAGATAAAAAATATCTCAGAAGTTTTGCTGTCCTCCATTGAACACGTCAAGCATCCTTCCCTGCTGTGAAGCCGCATGAATAAACTGATTTCCAGGATTTTCAAAGTGGCTTTGTGACAATCTGCCGCAGAGCTCAGATTAGACTTGTTTATTCATGGATAAACATTGTTGCCCTCCCTCCTATACAGTAACACAGATGCACACATCTGCGCCAACATTAGCCAGCACAACCATTCTTAATAATTGTGTACAATAACCAATTACCTGAGCTGATAATCTGATTTGATTTCTGACTCAGAATACAATTGTATTGCATTATTATGTGCATTTATATTCTAAAGTGAGGGATGATGTGCATGATTTGTAGGCAGAGCTAATTTTAAAAACAATGGGGATTATTTATTGATACATTTGCTTGTCAAAACAGTGAACCCTTATGTAGTCAATTTAATTACATGGGTTTGTTCATAGATTCAATTTAGAAGGTCTAAATGGATCTTTGGGAAATTTGTTTAATGGTATTAAAGTCAGTTTGATGAAGCTGTCTGGGCCAAGTTGCCAATGTAAGCTTTATAGTGGAACTAAGCTAAATAAATACAGTAAATATAAATGGATTAGATGATTGTGAGTTATCTAAAAGGAATCACTCGTAGGGATGAACCCCCAGATATCCATCAACCAATTCTGCAGTTCCCCTTAGATCTAAAAGTCAGATGTAAGTAAATGACAGTTCAGACTCTTGCTGTGTGTGGTTTGCTTTACTTCGATCAGTGCCATTTAGATCAACATATGTGTAAAACTGCCAGGTACTGTTGCTGTACAGTCAAAGTTTTTGGTAGCATGTTGTTGTGGCCTCATCTTTTTTGTATGATTAGATGTATCGTGATGGTGTCCCCGCCTGATTTGCTTGACAGGGATCAGTGGAGTCAAGAGGCACAGTGATGGAAGCAAGGGGAGTTAAGGTCAGGGAACAACACTTTGTCTCACTGACACACAGAGAGACAGCAGGGGATCCAGCAACATCACCACATAGTGTGCCTGCCTTGTTCACAACAAGCTGTCAAATGGGTGGAGGGATTGCTTCATTTAGTTGATCAGACTTCTCAGGGTACTGAACTGAATTCAAACAACAAGATCAGGATCAAAGTTGATAGATAGATAGATAGATAGATAGATAGATAGATAGATAGATAGATAGATAGATAGATAGATAGATAGATAGATAGATAGATAGATAGATAGATAGATAGATAGCTGTTACAAAGGTTAACACATTTCTCAACCTTTTTAGCTGCTGTATATTTTAATGTTAATCATTTTATTTCAACTTACAACGAGACTTGTATTAGCATGTGCAACATGTAGACAGTGATGGTTTTGTTCGACCAAACAATTGGTTGACAATTGGCTTTTCCATCTAAAATTCAAGATACAGTATGTATAGAGTATGTGCAATAGTAAATTGTGCCTCACTCATGTTGAAGTCATAGTCAGCCATACATTACATCAATTTTAATGTGAATGGGTGTGTTTACATTGCATACCATGTCACAATCTAACTATAAAATTGAGCACTGAAACGATATTGTCAACATGTAAGGTGAACTGCTGAAAAAAAATATGAATGTGATAAATACTCCCATCAGTGGGTCAAATATGTGACATTACCTTATTTGAATCGCTCTCATGCAGCAAGGATACCTGTTGTGGCAGCAGCAGCAGCAGCATGTAACTCTACTCCAGCTGGGAGGTGGCCTGTAATCCCAAACACTGGGCTCCTTGTTTTGGCACTTGAAAATGTAAAACACCTCCTTATGTAGGGAAGCAGGAACCCTGAGGTACCCCAGAAGATGAAAATTCTCCCCCTCAATTATTCAACACAGAGAAAGACTGAAAGTATATGAAGCATGTGATCAATTATTAACCCAGCTACATGCATTATTGACTTGGCAAGCTGGAACATTTATTTTGACTTTGTTTTCCATGTTTGTCCGATGAAAACAAGAAAAAACCTGCAGCTACTGCACTTGTATTTCTTTGAATGACCCTCAGGTTTGCAGAGATCATTTTAGGGGGGGTCAAGTGTTTGATGTGTGACTGAGCGTGCATGTTCGTATTCAAATTTTGAATGGCTTCATTTACCACACATTTTGACAAGCTAATTTGTTTTCTTCCCCACGTTGATTACCATTTGCTCGGGGGCAGATCAAGCGCATGGGATATCTATCTCCATCATCAATATGCATGTCTGACTCTCCTGACCTTGTGAGGGTATACAGACACCATGAAAACAACTTCCCGAGCACACTTCCTTTGTTTGTTTCCTAAGGGTGTGTAGTGATAAATATCTCTTCCCCATGCACTCATACAGTAACTGTGTGAGGGAGGTTGCATCACCAGGAATTCTGCCATGCTTGGCTAATGCGATTTAAGGCTGTGAGTTCAAGGAATTTCTAATGAGAAGAGAGTCTTCACAGCAAATTACTGTAGCTTCAGGCACATCGTAAGGGGCGTTGGATTTGAGGCAAACTGATGAATAATCTGCTTGGCAACTGCGACTTTGACAAAGTCAAAAAAAGTGCCTTTTCAAGTAAGTTGTGCCCTGCTACATGTCAACTTTACAGCAAACCACATTCTCAAATTTATTACCAAAGAAGAAAGAAGTTTAGGCATGCAGAGACAGCAACTCATACATTTAAGATAAGCTGAACAATCATGTCATTTCATAACAGGTAACAGGTTTTGTTACAGGTAACAAAAAAAAACTGTTTATAACTAGCACATCCATTATGTAGTATACATAATATAGTATATACATAATAATATTCCTCACTGAGTGGAAGCTGGCAGACAACCTGGTAAATTGACAAACAAGAACACATTTATGCACATTACAAAAAAAGATTAATTAACAGAAAGTGTGACGACATAATGTTTTATTACTCTGTAACCAAATAACCATAATTGGTGCAGAATGCTCTTAGTTTCCCTTAAATGTCTTAAACAAAGGGTTAGACAAATAACCATATGTGCGTCAAGCTTAAAGAGCATAAACTATATCAATCACAAATACCCCAACCACATTTAAGACTCAACACTGTTTACAATCTCTAACTAATGACTAACGAAGTCTCACTCTGCTTTTAAGAGGCTTTCACTGTACAACATTCACCTTCTTACCTGTCTGGCACATAGCCCAGTGTTCTGATACAGCAGTGTTTTGTGGGAGATAATCTCTCCTGGGAGCCCAGTCAGAAATCACACTGTCAATTTTACACGTCGCATGGGCCACATTAAATCACACCAGGCAATTCCTGAGTTGACTCTCTTGTAACGAGTGTTTCTGCAGTAGTAATTGGATAAGCTGTCAGCAGGGGCTTCATGAAAAGAGCTGCATCTTGCAGTACCTGTTGGTGTGTGTGGGTTACATGTGTACAAGTGCTTATACTCACTCTGTTTTTTGTGTGTGCACTGTATGTGTATTTGGGCAAAGTCATATGTTAGTTCACTAAACATTTTCATCACTATACTGTATAAAACATGGACCTGGTCTCTGTGGCGTCACCAATAGGTTTCTGAGGAGCCAAAATGAAGCTCAAAGTGGGCAGATCCCGGTGGCTCTGACCGTCACCATCTTGGCAGTGCCTGACGTCGGCCAATTAAAAAAATGGGTGGTCCACAAAGGGGTGGATGGAGCCCACAGTCTATGCTCGCCTCTTGTGACAGCAGCCCACCTATCATCAAAATGCAACGCCCTTAATTATGAAAGTATATTTAAGTAGCTAAGTATTTGTTCCAGGCTGTAAACAGGTTTATTTCTACTGTAAAGTTGGGCATTTTAACATAGGGATTCTATGGGTAGTGACTTCTTTTTGGGGCCAGCCTCAAGTGGCACTTTCACATTGGCTTCATTTTTTAGCACTGAGGTTGCTGGATCTGATTGTGCTCTTGCAAAATAGAAAGAGGGCATAGAGGAAGGGAAGGAGAATTCCTGCCATCCTGCGGGGAGTCAGTTTTCCAAGACAAAACAATTATCTGACCCGCTTTGGGTTTTTCTTTGGGTTCATTGAATCATCTCATCACCTAATGGAAATTTGAAGGATCTAAATTTTGGAGGTTTTACTATAAGGTTTCTTGCAGATGTTCTTCACCAAGAAAGTTAATGTTCTGTGTCTGATTTTCTTATTCATATTCATCTCAGTGGAAGAATAGTGGGAACATCCATAAACAGATAAAGATGATTTATAAATTCAGCAGATGTGATCCATGTTGGAAGTTTTCATCTTTGCTGGGTGCTGAGCCGATGAAGTATGAGAGCAATTTGTTAAAAGTTGTAATGAGATTTGACTGTTGTTTTGAAATCTAATCTTGATACAGTCGTGTGTGACTTTTCAGCAAAAAACACTTCATACTCAATCTTCAACAGCTAAAAATAACTTGTAACTTGATCTTGTGAGAGCTATTTAAAAACAGATATTTGACATAGGTCTTAAGAGACCTGAATTTTTCACTTCAAAGATGTGATTAGAGTGGTAGTGGTATATAGCGTACATGGTGTTATACACTATTCTTAGTCTCCGTGACTCATTTAGTAAAACTGCAAACTTAAGAAACCATTTAAAACTCTTCATTAGATTCTTTAATATCAATCTACGAAGGGTTTTTATAGTTCTTCATGTTTGAATAATTGTGCCAGGACATTTGATACATCTCTTCACAACTCAGGAATCACAAGTAAACATTTTACTTTTAATGTTAGTTGTTGCCATATAAAAGTAATGCTTTCTGACAGCCAGTCAAAGAAACTACAGTGCACAAATATAAATGTCAACTTCCCAAAAGTGTAACCATCATAGCCAAAATGCAACCTAGGGTTTTTTTGTGAATGTACCCAAGTCAAACTTTCATGTAAAAGCATAATTAGGATGGAAACGTCACTTTTAAGATTGACCTTATTCTCGTTTTTCGGTCAAATGGTCTTTTGAATGGAAGTCCCAGGGGCACCTTCACGCTAGCCTCAAAACAGCTATTTTTAAAACACTAAGAAGGCTCGACACAAAATGAAACTTTGCTCGAAGTATCACCAGGGGCTCTACACATGAACGCAAACATTGAGAACATTGTTTGTGTTCACAGAGTTTACTAAAAAGAAAGGTTTGGAGCAACTCACAAACAAATTATCCGTGCATTTATATGAAACTAAGCTTTAGGAGCATTCCATCTTTACTCTCTTCCCTCAATTATTTTTGACTGGCTCAATGGACAGCGACCGGAACAACAACAGCTACAGTGAATTGTTCAAGACCTTCTTTTTTAGTAAACTCTGTGAACACAAACAATGTTCTCAATGCTGGAGTTCATTTGTAGAGCCCCTGGTGATACTTAGAGCAAAGTTCCATGTTGTGTTGAGCCTTCTTTGTGTTTTAAAAATAGCTATTTTGAGGCTAGCGTATAAGTGCCCCTATTGGTCTCTCATATAAAAGGACATTTGACCAAAAAACGAGAATACGGTAAATCTTAAAAGTGGCGTTTCCATCATAAAAAAAACGAAAGTTTGACTTAGATACATTCACAAAAAGACCCCAGGTTGGATTTTGGCGAGAGTTATGTTTTAAGCTTTGCTGTTTGTGCAGACACAGGGAAGTTGCTCACTTTGGAATTCTTTTCTGTTGTCATTTCAAACATATAACAAGTGAACTAAATAAACTGGATAATAAGCTGTTAAGATCCCAAGCAAGCCATATGTGTGTATTATACACACTACACTTAAATGCAAGACAGTACTTGAGACTAGTTCCGGTTGCATTTCTTAAAGGGTTAGTTTTTTTAGCCTCCATTTTGAGAATTTTCCTTTAAGAATTAAACAACGTTGTTGGTCTCTTCCTACTTTGCAGCAAAATAATAACCAGAACCCCCCAAGCAAATCACATGCAATAGGCATCAAAACACAGCCCCTTTTGGGCTCTGTTATTGCACCAAGCCCAAATGACATCCCACAGTACATGAAGACTGTAATCGGATCAGCTGTGGTCTTGAGACGACAAACATAACATGCTGTGCTCTAGCCCAAGACTTCCCCTTTAGCCATCATCTTCATCAGGTGCCATTGTCCGTTATCTGCTTCCCTCAGTGCCTGTCCGCTCTGAGGCCACACCGCTCACAGCCAAACCAATTTACTCACATCCAACAATCCAATCACTTCCACAATGTATCTGTGTCAGAAACAGAGGCAACTGTTGTCCAATGATCTTTGAAATACATTGGATCACTTTGTGGAAATAATTGAATTGCACAGTTTAAAAGGCTAATCTGACCGGCAGCAGTGAAACAATCACTTCACCACCTGCTCAGAACCAATACAGAAAAAGCTTTGTAAAAACCACTATCTTAAGGTTTTACAAACATCTGTTTTACTCAACAGATTTTTTTTTAGAGTTCATTGCTACTCAACCAAGACAGCGACAGCCAAACTGCCAAACTTGAGTCTTCAACAAACCAATAGGTGACGTCACTGCTGCTACATCCATCATTTTTTACAGTCTATGTTGCTATGATGGCTGCTGTGTGTGTGTGTGTGTGTGTGTGTGTGTGTGTGTGTGTGTGTGTGTGTGTGTGTGTGTGTGCGCCTGGGAAGTGGGTGGTAGAGTGACAATTATTAGCTTCACCAAGTACCGACTTAGAGTTATAGTGGGAGAAAAAAGTGTCTCCACGTACTTACGTACTTACGTGCTTACATAGAAGCATGACTCACGTTTAACGCAGAAGCATAAATTACGCATCAGTTTCCTGCCCACTAATTGTGTGGATGCCAAAGTACTCTCTAACACCACCGGTGAACCTGCCAGAAACACATGATGATGACATTGTTTCAATTCTCACGCTGTTGCTGTTCTGTGGTCAGCGGTGACAGAGAGTTAACAGGACAGTTGACAGGTGTAACTTATTCTCCTAATCCCGTTGCATGTTTTCTTAGATTCCAGGAAAAATGGCCTTTAATTTTGCTTTGTCAGATTTGATTTGTTACTTTTGTAAAGCAATTGTTTATTTGCATGACTATGCAGTAGACTGGTAGACTGGAATAGGACACTATTAAAGTACATGTGATCAGAAAAACTTCACATTAGAACAGGCACAGAACTATGTGGAGTTTCGAGCCTTGTTATAAACTGTATTAATGAGCAAGGATCAATGCATAGCTGAAATCAAACACACCAAACAAATGGCAATCTTTGGGTTCTTTGTGATATGTGTGAATGCTGTCAATATTTCCGCAAGGCTCTCGAAAAGCATATATGGATTGCAGAATGTTTTAAGCCACTGGATTGTTTGGTGGAATTTGTTAGCACAAAGGATATCATTCAGTTCTCTTTTTACAGATCTGAAGCTTCATCCTGCCTTTCTCTCACAACTCGACTGATATGAATTGAATATGAATGAATATGATTCCGTACGTGTTCATTGCTCAGTGGGCTGTATTCTGCAGGAGTCATATAAATTGTGCTTGGTCTAATTGTTAGTCATTTAGGACCCATAAAGCCTTGTTGTCTTCTTTTTTTATTTTAATGGCTTCTAAAGCTCCCCAAGTGTATTCTAAAAGGGATATTTAAGCTTTTCCAGAAATATGGCCATTTGGTCTACTTGACAAACTATTCACCATTACCAGCCACCATGAGGGAGCTCTTAAGACGCATGCTGGATCTGTCCCTCTGCACTTATCATCATCTTCTACTCATATCATCGAGCTGCCATCATTTCACTGTAAACAAAATCAAACGTAAAACAACGAGCACCATGACATGACAGTTTCTCCCTGCTTGTCTGTGAGTTATTTTACCAAAATAAAATAAAATTGAATTTACAGTAGATATCTCCATGTGCAGATGATCACACACACATTGTTCGAAGAAGGCCTGATGATAAAGTGAAGCCATTAGCGGTTCACTGTTCTGCATATGTATCTTCATGTTCAAGCTCACTGACTGCATTTAGTTGCCTCTGCTATATAAATATTAGCAGGTGACTACAAAGACTTTTTGAACAACTTAATCAGGACTTGAATGAATGACAAATAGCTTATCAACAAAACTGTAAAGGTTAAACATAAATTCAGTTTATGATGTGTGAGGCGAACATAAATGTTTTTTTCAGTACTTTAAAATAGGCAGGTGGTAGACAATCTTGTATGTTAAAAATGGCAGTGCCAGCACAATAATAGCCATGTTCCTATACATTTCAAAACCTTAGACACGCTTTAGTCAAATTGCTTTTTGATTATCTATTTGCGTCTTTTTCGGTTTGGTGCTGTCATCTATTTTTGGGATGAATTAGATTTTTCCTTTCTGTTCTCCTTCAGCTCGTGTCGGTCCCGTCTCTGTTGCTCTCCTTTTATGGGAGCTTTCAAAGCCGTCAGTGGGACACAAAGTGGAAGACATCATTTGAATTTCAAAGGCCTGACAGAACACATTGCCTCTATCAGCCTAGTGAAGGTCCTCTTGACGACAGGAAAAAGTGTCTTCGGAATTAATCATCCACGCTAAGAGTCCTGGATGCTGCTTTCTTTGCTGGCAAGGCGAACAGCCGAGGAGGTGGTTTGAGAGAGCAGGATGCCGTAGCCAGACTTGTTAAAAGAGCTGAAAGCCTCCCACCCTGCTAGCTGCCTTTTTGACAGCATGAGGCCATCTTGTTCTCATTTGTGCTCTTCACTCACATCAGTGTATTTCTTTTGTTTGGCGAAAAACAGATCTTAAACTGTGTCATTTTCAGTGCACCACAGGGGAAATGTAAAATGACCCATGACAACACAGAGCTGGAGCTTCTCCTGAGCCTCCAGAGGCCCTGTTCGAGAGACATACGGCCCCAGCGAGCAGCAGACAGCTTCCAGCCGTCATTGCTATGAGCTAATTAGCCATCACTAATGTGAATCAGCTTCCATTTTTACTCACTTTGATTTACACGGTCCCCATTACATTTCCATGGAGACAATGCTGTCTTTACGGACTGCTGAGGGCTCTGTACACAAAATGATCCTATAAAAAGCATTTATAGCTTCTAATATCACCAGTCCAGAGATCAGATGTCCTCATCACCCGCCAGATCTTCATCTGCAGGTTTGGACTTAGGTCCAGATGATGAGCATATACATAGGTTAATGTTCTAAGATGGTGACATGGGTAAGTGGTTAGACAGTACCTCAAGCACTTTATTTGAAGTGCATAGAGGATCAAGATCAGAGGATGTTGAATGGCTATCACAGACTGCTTTATGTCAAAGTTTATTATTATTATTATTATTTAGAATTTAGTTCTCTGTTGTGTACTTTTATAACCAATGTGTAACAGCCTCAAAATGTATTTACAGCGCTAAGTCGTGATGCACGCTCAATCCCATCTTCAACCATCCTTACCTTTTGAGTATGTTACAAATTATGCATGCGTTGGTGTTTTCTAAATGTCAAATGTAGAGCTTCAGACTCTTTAGGTACTTATTCCAACAAGTGGAAAACATACATATACATATTTGGAAACATATTCTGACTGCAGCCTGTTTACCTTGTGGATATCTCTCCAAATCTGAACTGACTTTTGTTCTTTCAGTTGAAAGCAAAGTTGCTTGAGACACTTTGTTTATATCCCACTCATCATTTTTCTCTTTCTACTTCTGGAAGGGCTTCTGTCAGGGGAATCAATCTACAAGACCAGGGGAGGGGAGGAAGGACACATTACCTATCGCTCACCCACAATGCCCCACTCCTGCGATGATGGGAGGAGTGTGTGACAAGATGTTGAAGAGGAGTGATGGGGTCTCTCCATCACAGCCAAGGCCCTGTCAGTATGTCTCAATCACTTTTTTCCGTTCCAATTTCAACTTTGTAAACCCTCCTTTCTCTCTTGATGTTATTAAGGAAGCAATTATTGGGGTGATCATTCAGCACTGATCAAACCAGACTGCCTGGTGAGATCTCTTGGTAGGGGGTAGGGAGGAATGAACAGCTGCTGATAATTCAGACAACCTGGTATTATGTAAGCAGTAAGTTTCTCCTCACTGCAGCCCTCACCATCTCATCCTAAATCTAATTTACTGCTTCATTTCAATGAACCTTTAACTCTCTCAAAGCTGTAACTCATCCAACTTGCCACATCGTCTTGGGGTAGAGCAGACAATCATTTTAGAAGCATCACCATTTCCTCTCTTAACATCTCCACCCTAGTCACTTTAAAAGCAGCGTTTCAAGAATCAACACTGCAGACGTGAAGGGACTTCCCAATTTACATAAAAAACTTGGTACCTGCTTTTAAGATGACTTTTTCATACCCACCTGTCAGTAAGGGAAAGGACCTTAACAGCTGCATAACTTTTTGATATTGAGAGCCAAGTTAGATTAAAAAAATATGATGAATATTCCATTTCATGTTGATACTGTATGGTGCAAGTAATCAGGGAGCAGACTTTGCTTCTGAGTGCTTCTCTGCTTATGGGCAGCAGTCCACAAGCCCCAGCTGAATACTAAATGCTTATCAGAGACGGTGGCAAGCCAGAGGCCAGAAAGCAGCACAAGTAGCAGCTGTGTTGTGCTCTATCACTCCACAAAGATCCACAGAGCCACTACCTTCGATCCAGCACTATCAGTCAGCAGCACGGATATTCCTTTTCCACCAAGGCAGTTTGAGGGCCGGTTCGGAGCCGGTGCCTAATCGCGAACCGCGTTCTTCATGTTTCAAAATCCAAAGAACTCTCTTGGCCAGGAAAACTGGTTCCTGAGCTGCATTAACACTTTGCGGTTCTAGAACCAAAAACAGCTTACATCAGGGGCTGGGGGGAAGGATTATTATGACAAACAAGACCAACTATAACGTTGTAACCGCCATTTAAAACATAAAAACAGTGCTTCTTAATGGACGTGAAATCAAAGCATCAGTGGTGCGTGGAGGAGACAAACTTTCTTTGTGCGTTGTGGTCCTCGACAGAAGTTCTGAAAAAATCAAGGGAGCTTTGAGAACAAAACCGGTGTTTGAACAATACAGTTACAATGGGTTAAGACAGAAACATCCAACAAATAAACAACAACTCAAGAAACTGAAAAATCACTACAGGGACCAAAAAACCTCAAGACTGAAAAATTATTACAGTTACCAAAAGAAAGACCTTGGGCAATAATCGCCGCAGTAGTCGGCCCCTGAGAAATCTCCATTTTAATATACTTAACTCAGTCCTTGGTGGATGGCGATGGTGGATGATATGCCTGTTCTGAGAAGGTTTGCAAGTTGAACCAACACCAGTCCAGACCTAGAACTAGATTTGCGTCATGTGTATCCCCTTGTACTGCCATTTATCTTCATTATATCCCTCCTCAGACCTCAGAGAGTGGAACTAAAGCGCCACCTTTACAGGAATCAAAGACACATCAAAAGAGCCAACCAGAGAATGCCAAGCCTAAAAATAGAGTTGAAACACAAATGAAACATGCCTGAATATGGCCACATTAGCTCATACAAAATATCCAGACAATTTCTTTAACAAAACCTATGCTGGAAAATATGTGTCACAACATTTCTACATTTTTGACAATAAAACAAAAAATAATGAAAAGCATATAAAAACAAAATGAAAACTATGATACATGTAACAATTTTCATCTAAGAATAAATGCAACCTACACATTTCTGAACCTTCAATGGAGGAGTACTTTACTAATATTTTTGTATCTTTTGTAGCTGTAGCTGTCTATTTCTGTTAAGTAATAATAATAATATATACTTTATTTATCCTAGGGCAAGGGGAAATTACAATTTATTTATTTCTGTTTGTATTTTGTGAGTCAATAAAATGAAATAAAATGATTAAATTACATAAATGCATAGTTTCCTTCAGACATTTTCAATATTTTGGGCAGAAATATCATAATTGTTTTCCTTCAGAGGGTTGCTAAATATTCTAATGCAACTAATGCAATGTAAAATTCAGAGCAATTTTACTACAGCATTCGGCGTGGAAATGTCTTCATATTGTAACTATAGTCACAATGCAGGTTATTATTAATACGGAGAGAGGGCTTCATTCATCTTTAATTTCCTATCAGTAGTCGAAACACCATGAATTCATATGCAAATGGACACCTCTTTGACATTAAAATTTATAAAGGCTGGTTTAGTCTTACATGTTGAATGCAGATTTATTAATTTATGCTATTTGGGTTGTGAATAGATACATAGTGGTGTTCTTTTAAAGTAGATAATGTAACATCAGCATTTCAATTGTTCAGTTGCTGGGAGGATGTGAATGGTGGAAGCAAATCCCTGGTTGTGAGGTGGACTTAGGTCTCCTGGGAAATATAAGGCCTCAAGTCATTCGTTGATGAAACTAGGTTTTAACAGTGATAGTCTATAATATGTTCTGTGAGCTATTTTAGGACAAAATGTTTCCTTTTTTCTAAAAAATTAAATGAAATGATTGTTTGGTAAGTTACCAGATGAAGCTTTCTTTGCATAATAAAGACAGTCCCCTATGCTCAGCTCTCACCATTTGTGGTGTATTTTTTTTATCCAGATAGAGTAATACTAAAGAAAATGTGTGGCAGGTGAAGGGCACCAAGTTGCATGAACAGTGAGCATTCACTTGAAGAGATGTGGATCTGGTTGGTGGTTTCACTCTCTGAAAATCTTCCTTGTTCAACTTCCTTGAAACAGAAAATATGAAGGGCATCTGCTCAGGTCTGCACCAGGCTAATTAGAGTTTTTTTTTTTGCTCTCATCATTTGTTTCCTTTGGACACGCTGTATCTCTCCAAGGCCACCTGTACTGATGGATGCTATTTGCATTTCCTACGCCCATTATTTGTGTGATTGCTGCACTACGTGACCTGGAGATATTTAACACCTGTGACTGCTCAAACAGTGAGAGAAAAGGGAAGTGGGAACTGCATGGGGCTTGTCAGTCAATAGCCTGCTGCTGGCTGAGAATGAAACATTAAGCAAATTAATATTACCTAAAGGAGGAAGGTGATTTCAGTTCAGTGGTGATTTCAGTCGACTCGTCCAGTCTCTTAAAAACTACAATACAACTGTTACTTACTACAGGGAAAAATAGGTGACTTTGGATGTGTAAAGAAGGACAGGAGGCAGTTACAGAAGGCTATGTCCTTCCCCCAGGTAAGGAGGAGCTGACAGTGATAGTATTGATTATTATTGAGCTTACCAAGCTTATCTCTGTGACTCTGAGTGATTGCTATCCTTGGTTCTAATGCAGCTCTCCAGTCAAGACAGTGCGGTCTTTTTATACTAAATGCTGTGTGTGTGTGTGTGTGTGTGTGTGTGTGTGTGTGTGTGTGTGTGTGTGTGTGTGTGTGTGTGTGTGGTCATGACCCAGATATGATAAGAGCAAACAATTACTGGTCACATACCTGAATGTGAAAAATGAACAGCAGGTCAGTCCTTATATAAGTCCACACCAGAGATGATGATGTGTTGTCACACAGCTGATCAGCGATGTGTGCTCAGAATAGCTTATGGGCTTGGACGTCATTGTCCCTTAAATCAGATATAAGTCCGAAAAATGTGTGCAAAATTGTAGGCTAGTGAATGCACTGTTTTGGGTTCACTTTCTGTATTTGGGTCAGATCACATCCTCCCCTTGAAGTAAACCAAACTCTAGTTCACTTGGAAACCAAGATCGCTGTTTTTTAGCGGGCCAAAGTTAATTTGTTTGGCCTGCGCCCCGTACGAATGACCTTTCACACTGCCCCAAACGAAAAGGACTATCTGACCAAGCGCTCCAGGGTTCGGTTAAAATGGACCAAACAAGGTAGGTTTAATAATGCCCTTAATTTGCACCCTAATGCTTCGGAGTTGAAGGATTTGTGGTGCTCGTAGTATTTGTTATTTTTGTTAATTAGATGTCAGCAATGTGTCTTTGTAGAAACCATGTCCCACTTACTCTGGATAACCCACATACCTCACTGTTTTCCAAGAGAAAACAAATTTGCTTATTTACTTATTTTTCTCAAGGGGGTAAGCCTCTCTTCTCTTCTCTGGCTCTGTTTTGATGCTAACAAGCCATCACCTGCCGTTAGCATTCCATTGACTGCCATTCATTTTGACGTCACTTTGACAGCAAATAACTTTACAATCTGAAGCGTTTAAAGACTCTGTTTGTCCATTGTGTATTTCTTAAGAAACACGACAATGTGTGAAAGGCTCCATTACCTTGTATGTCATGTTATGGTTCCGTAGCCTTAGACGTTTTTTGTAAAAATAGGCTAATGATTGTGTCATAAGCACGCAACTTACTGTTGCATAGGAGAGGAATTATCGAACAGTACAGGGTAAGCTCGCAGGCAGTTTCAACTTACATTAGCTGTTTAGGTTTAATTACTAATGTTAACTAGCATTTTAGTTAGCAATAATTAATCTGTATCTCCTTACATATACCTACGCTCTCCATCTCTGCAAGATTGGGAATGATTGAGATTTCTCTTGGCACAGCTACCAGAAGACTTACAACTTTCCAACAGGTTGCCCACGTCACATTTACGTCTTCAACTCAGTTGGAGGCTGCGAAGTAACGCTCAACTATCACCAGAAAAGTGCTTCTAATATCCTTCACTGGTCTCCGTCTCTGGTCCATTTCTTTAACTGTCAATGCTTTTTATTTAAATTGCTGAAGAAGGTTAAACATTTTAAAAGGTGTGATTTTTAATATGCATTACATTATTTTGGTTTACCATAATAAGTCCCTTCATTTATGTAATTCCCTGCCAAATCTACTATTTATATTTACATGACTTCATGTTTACACAATATATGAAATGTACTGCAGACACTGGTAGAAATCGTTTCTAAGCTTTGCTGTCATTATCTTAATATTTAATGTCAGCAGATGTGGTACCATCTCAAGATTACTGTCATAATAGTTTGATTTGATTTGTGTTTTAAATTTATTTTTGAAGAGGGAGCACCTTTTAATGATTCAGTTATGCCAGTAAGGGAAAAATACCAACATATCCCTTTAAATTTTCTCATTCACACTATAACATTTTAATGGAGACACCTGAGACAGTGATGAGAGATGAGCAACACAAGCCATACTTGTGTGGGGTGTGGTGACTAAAGAACCTTGATTCTAGACTGAGGAACCCCTGACTGTGTTGAGAGTCAAGCAAACACATCCCCCCCTTCCCTGCAGCACTCAGACATTGAAAATCCTATTTGTCACAGAATTGTGTGGGGACTTAAATTAATAAGGCTTGTGCTGGTAGAAAATTGAATTAAATGATTACAATAAACAATATGGTGGCCATTCCAGGAATGAATTAGTATTCGGGATCCCAGTACAGTACTGAATATCACCAGTGACATTAATCGTGGAAAAAAGCGTCGCCTATCAGCAGTTAGACAAGACAAACAAGACAAACTGACCAGACTCAATGTTTTGAGTTGAGTAAGCTAATATGTACCAGACAGAAGTGCTCTAAAAGATCCTATCAGGTATTTAAATGGCATGTACTATCCTGTCTTTGTTCTCGTGCATGTACACACACACACACACACACACACACACACACACACACACAATGCTCAGTGTCATCTCCCAGCTTGTGTTTGCTTTCTCTTTGTTCTGCTTGCCTCAGCAACGTGAGTTTTCAAGGAGACACTCCAGCTCTCTCCACAGAGAACTTTCCCCCGCTCTGGCTGTGAGGCAAACTTCTTGTTTTGCTGTGCATCACAATGGCACCATGCCCTCATTTTTACAGCCAGCTCTCCTCCACAAAAGAATGCACGAATGCGCACAGTCTGAGCAGAAATACTCCCGCCTTCCACATGGGAATCCCTACAGTGACTAATGTGTTGTTCGTGTCTGCACTGGGAATACTGAAAAATATGGTGCCGTCAAAAAAATGATATACTGCCGCAGTTATATAAAGTTAACTGTAGGAATCAGAAAGGGGGCTTATATCCCATATGATTCCCTCTCAGGTAAGATATAGGTCTTCATTAATCCCTACAGATCTCTGGAGTACTGAATATGTACAATAATGCTCATGGATGTGAGTCTTATTGTGTGTTTATTTCACTTTAGCAGCTATGGCTTCAACTCTGGATAGGTCTGAAGAACCAATTTGACGTCAGTTAGAGATTAGAGAAATCTGCTTTTCATAAATTAAAGCTTTACCTCTTCTGTACATTATTATTGAGTAAGTGGAGATTTACACATAACTAAATTAAATCGGGTTGCACCACTCAAGCTAGTTCTTACATAAAGATTAGATGCTACTAAATATTTAGACCCAGTAACTCCCAGGTGAAATTGCTATGTCGCAAACTGACAAAACTAACATTAGCTTGCTTTTGTGACCCATTTAGAGTAAAGGGTAAAAGAGATAATATAAAATATGGTTTCTGGGCTGTAGCTGACCTTACACTTGATAAAATGCTGTTTTTAAATGACATTTAACATTAATAACAAAACACCTTGAATTACAAAATATTATGCTAATAACGTTTTGCCAAATGACCTAACAGCATCAGCTAGGTTAGCATGAGTGGATGTTTTAGACTGTCCTCCCATGCAAAAGACCCCATAGGGCTTTTGTACAAGTAGCAATTACAACCCATATTTATTTATTGTTCATTGTTTACAGTTAAGCAACGCCCTATAGTGGCCATTTTGTTCATCATGGGAGCAAATCAGGAAGTTGGGTGACGAAGAATGAGAGCTCCAAACGCCATGTAACAAAGTATGGGGGGGAACTTTCATCCCGGAGACTTAAGTTTGTGTTCCATTTGAATATCAAAATGGAATAATTTTAACTTTATGGAACATACGGAATTACTTCACATTCTGTGTCACATGCGTAAATACGTGCAAATGTATACATACGTATGTCTTTTCGCCTGTAAGTGATGTGACAAATGTACTAATTTTAACCGAAACCATGGCTACGAGAACATATTTTGTTCTTGTTGCTGACAAATTTTCCAGTGACATTTTCAGACAGTTGAGGTGGTTTGGGCATCTGGTAAGGATGCCTCCTGGGCGCCTCCCTAGGGAGGTGTTCCAGGCACGTCCAGCTGGGAGGAGGCCTCGGGGAAGACCCAGGACTAGGTGGAGAGATTATATCTCCAACCTGGCCTGGGAACGCCTCGGGATCCCCCAGTCGGAGCTGGTTGATGTGGCTCGGGAAAGGGAAGTTTGGGGTCCCCTACTGGAGCTGCTGCCCCCGCGACCCGATACCGGATAAGCGGATGGAGATGGATTTTCAGACATAGGCGCAAAGCTTTGACAATGGTACAGACTAGGCCTACTACAAGCTCAAACACTGAGCAACAGAATACGAGAGTATAAACCACTGAATCACTGAATTAAATTAAATCAAATCAAAGTTAACTGCCTAGTCATGGGTTGCTAGCAGGGTCACTGTGGGAGTGACAGGTGTAGAGGTGCTGCTGCTATTTCTTTCGGTTACAGTTGCCGGATTTTCTGATTCAGGTCTATTGGGCTTTTTAGCCTCTGACTGATTTATGAAGAAATCCAAAATGTGCTTTTGTGCCATTTTATAGGCACGTCTGTATTATTGACCCGCCGGGAAAGTTTCCACAACTATCTTCACTCATGAATGAGTGTCAAAGGCGCAGTCTGAGGTTGTTGTTAAGAGGGTGCTGCAGCACCCTCCACACTTATAGTTCCCACGGCCATGACCGAAACCTGTTATTTTTCTAACTAAGTAGTTTTTGTGACTAAATGTAACCAAACTGACCGCTTCACAACGTTAACCGTATGTAAAAACCGTTATTGTTTTAGGTTTAGATATAAGAATGGGAACTGCTCCTGTTGGTTGTATTTCCTGTTCTTATGGGTGATGTTGGGAACAAGCAACCTATGTAGTTGTATGTTTTGGTGACTTGTTGATATATATCATTTATTCCTCCATCATGTTGTTGCAAAATGGCACGTGACTGTGCCTCCATCTTTTTTTTTTTTGCAAATGTCAACTCCATTGGCATTCTGAGGCAGAAGGGCCTTTGAAGAGTGGAAATGAAACTCCCATCACTGTTAGAGAAATCTGTTTACACAGAAGAGACCAAACAAGGCAGAGGCAGCCCTGTGAAAAGTTCATTTCATTATGGATTGCAGTCATTTCTGTTGCATTTTTCACTGTGATTGTTTTTAGTTTCCCTGGAACCATGTAAAGGTTAATTGTATAATTAAGTGGCTGATACTGCCTTTGCTTTTGTTAGCATGTCAGGAGGGAACCAAAATGGTAAATGTAGGTTTAGTCTGTAAATATACTGTTGCGCATATGAACATATTTTATAATTAGTATCTGTTGTCACAGTAGGATGAACTTTAGCATGTTTACCAATTGTTATTTCTTATTTTTTAAAACAGATAATTCTAGTTGTCTTGTACCTTCTATCTCTCTCTGAAAGCTGCGCTCCGTTCCAAGGCTTATACGTCATATACAGAAGTGTCTTTGTGACCTTTTCTCACGTCTCCTCCCCTCCATCCATCATTTACTAACATGAATTGCATATGACCAGGCAGGTGTTGGAGAGCAGAGTGACATTCCTCTGCAGTCTCAATCCCAGCCTGGAATACTGGCATCACGAGGCTAAGCCACTTTTCCCAGCCCAAGGATAATGCCTTAACTGCACAGCTCAGACTGGTTCCATTCTCTTCCATTGAGTCTAAGGTCACAGTCCTGTTGCAAGGGTCAAGGTGATTGGCTGGCAGCCGCCTGCCTCATGCATATGGATGACAGACGCTCCATCTGTTCGGCTGCAGAATGCAAATGGCCAAGCCTCTTTATCTGCTCTATTTTTTCTGCCTCAAAGGGCAACCCTGCCAGACCTTACATGTCATCATTGCTGCACAAAGTCCCCAGTCCAACCCCCCAGCTCCACCACAGCTGACACTTACTTATTTCTCTGCCTGATCTATTGTCATCTAGAAATTAAAGCAGCTACATCATTTGTATGCTGATATTACCACATTTATTTGGGATAAAGACTGTACAGGTTAAGATTGCTTTCTGATATTGGTTTGCAGTCAAAATATGACTCAGTCACGCTATAACTAAACTTTGAGCTTATCAGATATTTATTTGTGTGTACCATGTTTTGCTTTGTTTGGGTTTGTCCGTATGAGTTTGTTTCATACTGAAAAAACTCAACAACTATTGGATGAAAATCTTTGAAATTTCATACAGACATACATGGCCCACAGAGGACGAATCCTACACACTTTTACTCTAGCACAACCAGCAGGTTGACCGGTTTTGAGTGAGATGTCTTAAGTATTGGATGGATTGTCCATTACATCTGGTAAAAACATCCATTTCCCCTAAAGGACGAATTGCAATAACTATAATGATCTTCTGACTTCGCTCTAGCACCACAATCAGGTATAAAATGTAAACATTAGATTGCTAACACACTACTCAGATGCTGAACATGTTACATGTACAGTATCAATTAAACATCTGCATGTTAGCCGGCTATTATGGCTTTAGACTGTTAGCCATGGTAGTGAGCTAAGAAGAATAAACTACATCAAGTTCACTGTTTTTTTTGTTTCTTTTTCAAATTAATTGTTTGACACAATATAAAGAGCCAAGACTCAACATCAAGCAGAGCCAATCTTAATAAGGAGAATTGGAAAATATGCACAGATAAAATACTGTTTGAAAAAAAAGTTTTGTGCAACACTATTCTACTTCCAAGCTCTGCTACGGAAGTCATTACTAATTTCCTGATTGTCAATTGATGATTTCTTAGCTATCCATTCACATAATTAGAACGTTAACATGCCCTGTAAGGATTTAATTACAGCCCGTCAATTGTTATTTATACAGTATAAAAGTTATATATTGTTATGCACGTGTAACTGCTCCATCACAACATTAATAGCAGGCCATCTGTCCAATAAACATACTATATGGGCAACAAACATTATATACATAGCCAAAAAAGAGCAAAAAAGAGAGATGGTGTCTATTTGAGAGCAGAATGACTTTATTGAAGAGCAGTTTAATGGCCTGTTGGGTGAGGGAGCAAATCTTTGCACCCATGGTGAGATCTCATGCTGTTAGCCAGGCTGTCTCTTGGACCGCTGACGCTATGTGTGATCCACAAGAGGTCAACCTTTAAGCTCCTCCTGTCTGTGCTAGTCTTAGGAGGGGGCTGAACACATCCACAATCCTATTTTGCAAATGTAGTTAAACGAGCTGCATTATGCCCTCCCCACAGAGGGCCAGCAGGTGTAATTACCACTTTTGTGCCTTTACAGCCTGCCTAATGGCAGCAGGCGTTTGTTATTTATTGAATACAATATACAACCTCAGACTTCTTTGAACAGCTCCCTGGTCCCACACATGGCTGAGCATGCTTACCTTTTTATATTAGATACAGCTGATAGATGACATTAAGTTTTCTTGTTTTGGTAGGTGGAGGTAGAGAGGAGAAAAGACACTTAGACAAGAGTACAGATTCTTTGGCGTGATTTTGGCCTGAACCATTCTGTCTTTACAAAAATCTTTCAATAACAGCAACTATCCTGTAATGACCATGTGTTTAGAAGGAAATAATAATAGAGATAATGTCTCCAGCAGTGAAGGAAAGTCGTCTAACGTGAGTCAACTTCGGTCAGGCTTTAACAGATGGAGACAATTACAGGACTGTAAATTATTCAAATCCAAATTGGCCCTCAGGTATGTAATTTGTCTAATTAATTCATAAAATAATTTTATAGTGCGCAATGTGGCTGTACGTCAATAGCTGACACTAAATTTTAGCTGACATTTTCCTTTTAGTTTGTGTGGGCTTACTATTTTGTGTAAAGCGTCCTTGGGTGTCTTGAAATGCTCTATATTAATAAAGTTAAGTTATATACTAAGTTATTATGTTCTCTTAATAATCTTAAACTCTTAATGCTTTGGCTCATGACACAGTGAGACATCCAAAGTAAGTAAGCTACAGTAAGCTACACTTGAAATGCAGGGTTGATCTGTAATTTATTCTATTATCATAAATGGTTGAGCAACACATTCATCACAACTATCTGACCTCCCGGTAACACTAACTCGGTACTATACAGTGGGGAATACAGCACCGTATAGAAATGTGTGGTAAAACACTACCTCTTTCGTCCAAAGCGACCGCTAGAATCAATACAAACTGAAAGTTACATATAGCCACTTTAAGCAATATATAAACTTAAAGACTTACAGTAATACATTGTAACATTAGAATATTGATTATAGCCACTTTAATGACTTTCAAATTACTCCTTACCGAAGCTGATAATCAGCTGATAATGAGAAATTAAGAGGTCTATGTAATAATGTCCACAATATGGAACTTCTAAACTAGACTTTCACAGAAGTAAGTCATTTTATTGACTTGAGTAGATTCTGTATTACTCAAATTGCAGTCGCTGCAGATTATTGAATGTTGTGAAGTAGATCAGTCTTGAAATCAGCATCCAAAATTGATTTGTCTTTTCTTTTTTTTCTCTTTTTTGCTGAATCCTATTCTCAGGTTTAACAAAAAAGCAGAAGGGCAGTGACACAATAATGTCAAACAAAGCAGTGGTTAAGCAGACATGATATCACACTGATTATATTATTCGGATTAAGTATGAGTTGGTACGATATTTGGCTGCAAAACAGGATTTCAGTTTAAAAACCAATAACTGCAAGTTTCAGATTTAAAAAAAAAAACATAAAAATATATTTTGAGTGGGAACTATTCTCAAGCTGGAAAGAGTTTTTTGTGGGAAATTCCCATCTTGAAAGCTGCAGCTCGGGCCGACGTGCTGAAATCACCTCCCTACTCTCAGGCTCCTGGAACATGATTATAAAAAATTATTCTCACCAGAGAGTCCCAAAAAATGAACCATCCATTCACACATCAGTTTTATTATCAACTTTACCCTGCAGGTATTCAGTGATCACAGGAGGATATCCACTACTGTAAGTATCAAGAGATGGAGGCTGAAGCAAAGAAGGTAAGAGCAGATTATAAATTAGCTTTGATCTGTATTTGGGTCTCCATGTGGGAATAGATGAATTTCATTGGTGGTGGTTTTTCTGTATTCTCCACCTCTCGATTTCCCCTCCGTAAATCCATCCATTTGAGTGAACAGCTGACCTCTCTCTAAAGCTTAACGTGTCTCCGCTGGTCGCTGTTTGGTTACTAGGCAGATGTTATTAATATTTAAAGACAGTGTTCTTGTGCTTGTTGTGTAAATTCACTTCTTCTTTAGCTACACGCTCTCTTGGGATATGATGGATGACTTTCGGATTCAGGATTGTACTTTTGCCAATGTCACACACAGTTGACAGAGTACAGAGAAACCCTCTTACTATGTGTTTGCTTATTCATATTACAAAGCCCACAACCCTCAAGCAGATACAGTAAGATACTCTTCAGCTTTTTGGGGCATAGTGTTTTTCAACAGTATGCTATCTAGAGGTCTGCATTAGTATATGCATGTCAAGAAGGTTCACATGCTTGCCTTGTTGCCGGGATGCATTACTGAAGCCAGTGAGGGAAGTGAGGGAAGTGACTGAGTAATGAAACACCTCTCAAATATGTTACATGGTGAGAGGGTTGCTACAAGGGAGGGGAAGGAGGTGGAAAAAAACAGGACAAAAAAAGAACAAGTGAGAAAGTGATCAGGCTCTCTAACCGACATGATGCTGCCAAACCTGCCCGGCAACCACAGTTACTATAGTTTCATAACCAATTAGTTGACTTACTTTAAACTTGGTACCTCCCTTTGTCCTTTTCACCCCCAACTTGTAATGTCACCGTCCGTGTTGTTGGTTAACATCGAACTGCTGTGTTAGCTCCGGATGTAAACAGACTGTTCAGTGTAGTGTAAGTCATTTCAGTACTTGTCCAAGGGAAAAGAAAGAGGATATTGTGGATGCTCAGTTCCAGGGCATGCCCATGCATGCACATTCTGAGTGTTGATTATTGACTGCATAGAGATGCAGCATGAGCACATAAATAGATTATTAAATGACCTTCAGTATGTCAGGGAGGCAAAACACACACACGCACACGCATGTACACACACACACACACACACACACACACACACATTTTAGCCATTTATTTATGTCCACATGAAGAAAAATGGTATTGGGACACAAATATTACAGATGCAGTACAATACATATGCAAACTTATGGACAACTGGCATGCAGCAGGTCTTCACAATATCACTTAATAAGCACAATACTCAGTTCTTAAGGGTATAAGTAGCAATGTCTCACACACACACACACACACACACACACACACACACACACACACACGTAATTTAGAGGGTTTTATAAAAAAAGTTGGATGTGGTCTTTTACTAGAACATTGCGTGATTTCTGGCACAATATTAATGGGATTTTTAAAATCTTACCACTTGCCTCTTGCCTAGTGCTTTATCTGAATATTATATCTGAAAGTCTTTTCATCTGTAATGTAGAACACATTTTACTGCTTAGACAGGTACTAATGAGTACAAAGCCAGATCTATGCACAGAAATAGTTGTGGACTTGTAGACCACTTCACATAAATTTCATCAACATCAACAGTCCATTTATCATTCATTTTTAATTCATAATATGTCATGTTTATATGTGAATTGTTTTATTTCTGGAGATGTATGCATTGCACTTATCCATCAAGAGAAATGTGTAATTAAAGGTACAATATGTAATGCTTTCCTGAAAAAACTATTTATGACTAAAACTAAAGTAATCCCTCATAATCCTCACCCATGACCCACTAGAAGTGTGTTGTGGTGTCTGTATCTGCGGAGGTCGGTCCTCTGAATGCCTGCATTCTCTCTTTTATTTTTATTTGCCTGTGTGTGGGACGTTTCTGGGTCAGGTCAAAGAGCTTTTGAGCCCCGCATGGGTGTGTGACGCCCAGCCAATTACAATGCACAGGGAGTGCAGCCTGTTCTCATTCCCAATTGCCGCTTTGCCACTCAGCATCTCATATCAATGCTTAAGTCATTCACTTATAATCCAACAATGGGTTGGTGTGTTTACTTGTGATGATAATCACTGCTAAACAATGAGAGAAGAGCCTTTTATTCCTCAGATTGTTGCTTTGTAGGGCGCTCCCTCTCTTTATTCATTCTCTAGCTCGCTCGGCCACTTTGAATGATGTGTATGCAAACAGAAGAGCCATACTCACTGCATACGCAAACTTTAATGATGTCTTTTTTTATTTCCTTTTTGCACTCCCACAATCCACCCACACAGGTGCTTTCACTTATGTTGCCTAATTAGACCTCTTCTCAAGACTATGTGGATGTGTACACTTTGCACTTGCTTGACATCTCTCACCAACATGTGAGAGGGAGCACAACAACTAGTGCTTAGTGTATTGCTGCCATCACCTAATTCCCATCATAGCTGTGATTTGCAACAGCACAGCTTCAGGTAACAGATAAAAAGGACAAATTGGTTCCTGCATCCTACAGTGGCTCTGCCTTCCGAGTTCTGTCTAACTCCCATGTCTGTCCTCTGAAAATCTAATCAGAAAAAAACAACCTTTCAGCAGTCAGTGAGGTGCATTTTAAGCTCTGTGTTGGTGCATTGTGAAAGACAAATCCATGCTAAGCAGAAAAAGCAGCCACTTGACTAAGCCCTGTGAGGATAGCTTGGCTTGCCGGAGGAAATAGCAACGTGAGTTCTGAGGCTAACTGGAGATAAACAGAACAGAGAGCGAGGCAGATCTGGGCAGCAGATGAAGAGATCATCGCCTCAGGATTTTTTTTTGACGAAAGGTTTCGTACTCCCCTACAGGGCAAAATGCAAGAACTTAACTGTGGGCTAAAAATATGCTTAAAATTTCACTTTCTCAATTGGGTGCAACTGGGCACTAAATGAGAGTTGGGAGTGTAGTTCGCTGAGGCTCCAACCAACCAACCAGCCAGCATCTGCTCCTGCCTCCTCCCAGCAGCATCACCTGGCTCATGGTAAGCTGACAATCAGTTCTTCTGACAGTCTGACCTCCCGGAGGCTCGCCAGCCAAATGCCACATCACATCGGACTCGGCTTCACCCAGGTCCGGCCCTCAATCATTTTCACACCCACATCCACCTCTAACATCACCCTCCCTCTTCCCCTTTCACTTGACACTACTTGAAAAAGAGAACAATTTGTTTGTTTCTCTCTATTCATAGCCCTCTCTGTTTCTGCTGTGCAGGCTGTGAAGACTAGATTGTTGCTAAAGTGTTGGAGATTGGAAATGCTAAAATTAAACAATATACTGCCATTATTTCACACACTGCCTCCACTGGGAGATTATACATATTTGTTATCCGCCGTGTAGCAAGAACTTGTACAGCATACATAAGCATTCCTATCACAGAGGCTAATTTCATTGATGTTTCTCCTCATCACTTATCTCTAAATTGCCATGAAACAAAGCTATACTTTGATTGCACCTGGCAGTCATACCAGCAAAGACTCTTTGTTCAATCCAGCTCCTGAGAGATTAAAGTTTGCTGGAAACTGAGACACACACACAGCAAAAAATGTGTATGTTGCTGGTGCTCAGAGCCTCTTTTAAGCTTAGCATGCACAGTGTCTTATCCTATAATGAGATGAAAAAGGCCTGATAAACCACAGCACTCAATAAGTTGAATACAGAATGGCTGCAGCAATGGTATATCACCACCTTGGGTGATGGGAAGGAGGGGACATTGTAATTAAAAAAAAGTGTGATTATAAAGTGACAAAAAAGAAAACAAAGGCTTTTCAAACTAAAAATGTATTTAAACACATCCCATAATCCTGTCTGGCTCTTGATCAGACAAGCCACCACCTAAACATGATGAATGGATGAGGACACAGACATTGCTAGCCCACCCATGCCTCTCATGCAGGCCTGATAATTAACAGCAATAACAAGAGATATAGTGGTGTGTTACACTGTTGGCCTAAAAAAACTGTTACATTCTCCAACAAAAAAAAGTAAAACACAACATTCAGTAGGATATTCGTGCACAGCTGAATACAAGTTGTTGATATAGTCTACCAAAAATATGTCTTTTTGTTGTTGTTGTTCTCGCACTTCAAAAAGGGACAAAGAAGACTCAACATAAAAAGAGCACAGCCATACTGAGGAGACTAATGGCCAGATTTCACATCATGAATAAATCAAGCGAAAGCTTAAGCAAAGATCAAACATCTGCTAAAAAGCTTTTGAGAGATTGAAAGAAGATTAAACACATAATGTTACATTGCTTGACTGAGTGAGAAAAAGACTAGTAATAGATCTCCATGTTATTGAGGCTTTGTTCTGTATTCTGCCTTCTGTGAACTATTAGCCAAAATCTGAATCACGGCTTTGTTTGAGAATTCAAAAGTAGCTGTGTACTCTAGGCTATGGCTTTTTGTAGAAGATGTGCTAGAATCCTGCATGAAGCAGGTGAAAGAGATGTTGACAGTTTCTTAAAAGATAAGCAGATTTGATCATGTATTTGTCTTACTGCCAACAAATCTCTCAAAAAGACCAAAACCAACAAGGTGTAAGTCCCTCTTTCAACACTTTCTTACTTTCCAAAGCCCATTTATTATTACTGAAGAATTAGAATTGATTCAAAATAAACTACATTTACACAGACAATACCTCTTAGTAGGATCAATTTATTATTGGAATCAGATTTTGGATTTCTGACTATAGCGGTCAGATTTCTTCCTGTGCTGCATGTTCAAGGATGTGGTGGAGGAATGTTGTTTCCAAATCTAAGTATTGTGTGCCATTAAGGAAAAGGAGAAGGAAGTTGTGATGTGTTTGCACTGCACAGTTCACTTTTCACTCTCACTCTCTGCAGCACTCTATGGTGACACTGCCACAGGTGAGCAACTGTATGTGTGCTGTCCATGGTGCTGAACTAGCTGCTGAAATAGTGAGGTCTGAGGAAAACACTTTACTCCGCAAACACGTGGAGGTCCTGAAATCACAAAACCAAAAGCCTGATCTATCACTAAACTAAAGATGACTTGCCCTGTTTACCAACATGCCATCCTTAATTATTTGGGAAAAACTGCATTTCCGTGCTTGCTGTAAAAGCACTAGTGGTGATTGGGAGCTGTATCACTTCTGGCTAGATTTACCTCAATATGCTTGAGGCTCTGTGTCCGTAGGGTGTGAGGGTCTGTATCCACGAGCCATCTGTCTTTATCTTTCTCTATGGACGAGAACCAGAGACATGGTGTACAGATAAAAGTTCTCCCCACCTGCCTCCTACCCATACACGTTTCTCTTCACCTCATCAAGGGTGGCTTTGAAGCCTGCAATATATAACTCCTGGTAGAGAGTGTTAACTGGTTTAAAATCAACCCAACACAGCACTTCCTGCACTATATGCTGTTAGATGTTTACCTGCATGGCATGGTAATTGGCGTTTGGCTTTTGTGTTCCTCTGCATTTTCAAATGTCTCAAATCAGCTATATGTGTGAAATTAGTGCCTGAAATAAGTGTTTGCAGTTGAGTTCTCAAGATTCCATGAAAACGCAGCTCTTTCATGTGAAGGAGTGCATTAAGACGGTGGTGCTTCAAAGTGAAGGGCACTCATGATACAAATTGATTCTAGAGGACAGTGCATGCAGCTTTTCAACAGCACCAAGAAAGAGCAGGCATTCACTGAGAAAGACCTGTTTTGAATACAAATAGACAAATGTTTACAAGAAGGTTTAGGCTACATGATTTTTTAAAACGGGAGGTCCAATGGAAGGTGGATTTGAAGGGAGGATTAGGTTTTGAGGCTGTGGACTGAAGCTCAATTATTTATTCAGGGCCTCTACTTCAACCCCTTCACATCTCCCTTTGGCTTTGCTGCAGTTGCCATGCACTTTGAGACATGGCAACAGGCAACAGGAGCAGTCGCAGCACATTCAGCTGCTGCACGTATGGCAACACCGGGTTCATAATCGCCTTGCCTCGCCGCAAACCGTGACAAATGGATTCTTCAAATCGCGCAAATGCTTTACAGATGTCATCATACATGGTCGCACAAATTGTTATGGTGCTTGGCTGCTTTTCAGCCTGAGCTCCAGTTTAATGGGATTCTGTATTCATCTTAGTTTTTATTCAAAGGCCACTGCATGATATCACTTACTTCAATGACCTGTGCATTTGTGTGTGTGTTTTCTTGTGTGTGATTATGCTGCCATTAAATTATTTCAAATGTAAAATAAATGACTGGTTTGATGAAGATGGCATTAATTGTGTGTTACCTGTAGCTAATACAAACATTGATACCTAATACAATATTAAAGGGGACATTTGATGAAAAACTCACTTTTCAGAGCTTTGTATATATATATATATATATATATATATATATATATATATATATATATATATATATATATATATATATATATGTGTGTGTGTGTGTGTGTGTGTGTGTGTGTATGCCTGCTCTAAAACAGCCACACACGTTTATTTCTGCTGTAAAGTTGGGCATTTTAACATGGGGCTCACTTTTGGAGCTAACCGTAAGTGGCCATTCAAGGAAAACTGCAGTTTTTGGCACTTCGTGTTAGCTTCATTTTTCAGCATCGGAGGTTATTGCTTGGTAGCCTGGCGCCATCCTCCTATGTATTGTACTTCTGCTGAATTTTCATTTTCCATCAGTACTACGTCTGGGTTTGTGGTATATTCTTGGGTTTTCTCCAGTCAAATCTTTGGCAGTCCAATCAGTGAACAGAGGGAGTGGCTGAGAACGATGACGTTGAGGTAGTGCGCTAGCCGTAATGGCGTGGGATCCCATTCGGTCCTTTGACAAATATCCAGAAGTTAAAGCCTGAGTAAGAACAATCTTTGCCAAGTTTTGATGGTGGCCATGATGTTTTGGCCCTCCTCCCCACGGGGTTCAAAAAAAGTTTGATTTTACAGCTCACTCCGTTATTGGTGAAGGAGTTGGCTAAGGCGAACACCATCGATGCTAAGCCGACGTCACGGCCAACGTTGGTGATTGGTTATGGCAGATCCAGAGTGGCTCTGGGCAGATCCAATAGTTTTAAACTTCAACAGAGTACCAAGGAAGTTAACACTTATCAATGGAGCGTGGCCAGGCTCTCTGTACAAATAGAAATGTACGTATGTATGAAATGTAAGAGTCTGGTAGGACCAGGTTAGTCGCTTGGATTCAACAAGCCATTCTGATTTGGCTCTTCTATCTGTGTTGCATGCAGGCTCATTAAAAATACACCACCTCCATCTAAGTGTCTCCAGCATGAGAACTACCTTTTCAAAGGTGTACCATATTTTTCTCGCAATTTTATCAGAGCAGGCTGGGCTTTTTTTGGGAGGGGTGCTTAAAGACAAAGGTGAATACAGATATATTCAGACAGATTCAGAGATGACATAAATTATTTTTTTAACATTAAATTATGTAAACATGTTCGAGTAAAAATGAGCATGATATGTCTCCTTTAAATTAGTAATGAGAAATCAGCATAATGTGTTCCATCATATTATAGCCTACACATTTCCCTGTAATTCAACTCTACATGTTTACACTCTTTTGGAAACTTTGGGATGCTCACTAGAATTTAAAAGGAAGTTTTGCTGCTTGTTGGGCCTTAGGTGGTTGCGGGCTTGTGGTTGTCAACAATGAACATAAATGTTGGGGTGTTGGGCATGCATGTATAAGCTAAACCTCAAATAAGAGAAAATGTCTGTTTTTTGTAAACTGTAAGGCCAACTTTCCCAACAGCAAATGTGGATTATATTGCTTTTGAGCTCAATATTCACTACCATTAAAGAGAAAGATAATACTGATAATAAAAATATTCTGGGGTTACAGAAGTCTCGTCTGTGATCTTTTAGTGACACAAAGTAACACACATATTATCATCATCGAGGATTGTGTATAGAGGAGGAGGCTTGTTTTCAGCATTAATGCCATGTAATACGCCCCGCCGCCCCCTCGCCCCATGCCCCGCCGCCCTCTCCTGCCTTTGTTCTCATCACAACAAGCCCCGAGCAGATGGTGCTCTGCTTTGCTTGTCCGCCAGTGACAGACAGGCGCTCTCGGCCAATAGCCTGCTAGGGAATCAGCTGACTGGTCTGGACAGCGCCAGGTGTTTTTTTTTTTAATAATTTCCCTTCTCCATCTGTAGGAGGAGCAGGCGACGGCACAGCGGAGGAAAATCAGGGCGACAATCCGGACGGTGGTGTGTTGTAGGCAGCAGGTTGGAGATCTCTGTGAAGACCGCACCATGCTTCTTTCCGAGGCTCCCTGTGACTGATCGGATACACAAGCGACAAATCGTTGTAAACATCCGCCAGCTGAACCCCTTAGGATCCAGGAATATGCGTTCTTACGCTATTTGATAAGCCCGTTCACTTGGCATTGTAACATTGATCTTATTTATTGTTGTGTATTGACGCGTATATCTGGATAACGGACCTGGGCGCTTGAAAACATATCGGGCTGGGATGCCAACAAGGTGAGACTCTCAGGAAAGAAAAGAAGGGTTTCCACTGCTGTTGTCTGTTTCTTTATATGCTGCATTTTGTGAGGAAACAATATGTGTTCAGTGATGCGGTTTGCAGCCACATATCATCTAAACCCTCAATCAAAACGTTTTAGTTGTAGAAAATTGTTGTGTTTATGTATAAAACCATGCACACTTTGTGAATATGTTTTAATTTACAAACATGTTTCCGTGCAAGGGCGATGCATTGACTTTATCTAGGATGCAGACACACTCAAGGGCATGATCATTTTTCTTTAAATATAATTGCAGTCTGGTTTTACCTCAGGATTGAAATCAGTTTAGAATACACGTTAGAACATTGGACCTTACGGCGTAATTGATCAAATACCCCTTACAATGCGTCAAATGATAGCACAGAAAACAAACTTTGATCTCGTTGCGGTACTTGCCTATCCAGCAGGAGCTGCGTGCGGCGTGCCTAACGTTGTGTAGCCTACATGTGATTTGCATATTAATGTTAAAGTATGTCGGCAGATGTCTCGATTCCTCGTTCTAAGCAATAAGTCCGCTGAGTCTTGAGACAGACAATTAAGGCCCTCTGTAAAAGATGCTGTGGTGAGAATGGGGTTGCATTGGCAGGGGGTCTATTGTGGTTCACCAACGCTGCTTTTGTCGCTGCAGCTGTTGCGCTTTTGTGATGGAGACTGCTGACTATCATCATTTAACTTTAGGCAGAGGGACAAACTGTAGGAAGGTTAATGGTGATGAAGGGATTTGTTTTTTAATGTGCTTGATTTACTTATCCTGCTCAGTTTCTGCCTATATGACTCTATCAATGACCTCTTTTAACAACAAACTGCTCTTAGCCCTTTATTCTCTGTGGACCTCTGGGGCAAATAAAAGACTTTGCAGTACAATAAGCAACTAAAATGAACAGCTCAGTCTCTTTGCGAGCAGTTGCTCATTTTATTTGAGTATAAAGACTTTTTTTGAGGTTTTGAGCCAAATTGCTGTTGTCTATCCTGGACATGTCACATTGGAACAAAAGCTGTTTCACTTTTGCAAACTTTGTCTTGGTTGGTGCTGCTCTGCTGTTTTTCCAACCGAGCAAAAGACTATATCATTCCTTAAAATTGAATGAAGAGGATCACCTGATTGATTTTTTTTCTCTCCCCTGAATGGGGCATTCTCACTCACATGGACAAAACACACACACACACACACACACACCATGCTGCACAGGCACACACTTAAGATGTCTCTTAAACTTGATTATGTCGATATAGTGGGACAATAGGGCGTTTGTGTTTCAGGCAGGTGTGTGTGTGTGTGTGTGTGTGTGTGTGTGGTGGGGTTTTTTTTTTTGGAGACAGCAGGGCTCATGGGAAGGGGTAGAAGGCTTCTCCCCCTCACCAACATTTAGGTCCCAGGAGTATAAGGCATGATGAGGAGGGGGTGGGTGGGTTATTGAGCTTATTCCTATAAGAAGGGCTGAGGCATTAACCCTTTGTTCTCTGTGGACTACAGGCCTCAGAGGCAACAGACACAGTTCAGCTCACCCTGCTCTCCATGACATCAGTGTGTGTTCTGTAGCAAGTACAGCAGTTCTGACTTTTTTTCATGGCATGGACGTGTTCATGTGTTGAAGTGTCAGAGACAGACATTCAGAGACCAGAGACACAACTCTGCTGCCCCTTGGCTCTGTGGAACCGAGGTGTGTGTGGTTGGACAACAGGAGCCCCTTGTGGGTGGCCCTTTGTGGTCCTTTTCACCCAGTCAGGTCACGTGCCTGGCAGAAAAGACTGGATCAGGCCCAGCTGCTTGCATTTAACCTTTAAGGACTTTAGCCTCACAAACACAACATTAATATGCAATAAAAGCAATCGTGACCATCACATTAATAATACTATTAGATCAGCAGGATAGTTTTACGAGCTTAGGCTACAGGTATGTGGATAGTTTGAACTTGAAAAGCAAACAAGTAGGGCTGCACAATATATTGTTTTTTTATTGTTATCGCAATATTAGCTGCCGCAAAAGGCTGCAACATATTGCGATAGACACTCAGAGATACATTTTTTATTAGTTGAAAGAAAATATCAGTAGGAATTTAAAATAAAAAAAAATTTTAATTCTTTTTCAGTTGAGATTTTTATATTCAATTCAATGTTACATTTTCAGCTTTACTAACAAGGCAGATTGGCAAACCTATAGGTTGGATGGAGGCTGCATTTATGGAAAGCAAAAATCTGACTTCACTGTAAGAGGAGATGGCTTTAGGTCAGATAGTAGGTAGCTGTTGGTGGTTCAATCCCCAAATATTATAATTATTTTAATGTAAGATCACAGCTAGTGCTGTCAAATGATTAGAATATTTAATCGCGATTAATCACATTAATAGAATAGTTAACTCGCAATTAATCACAATGAATCACACATTTTTATTTATTTTAAATGTCCCTTGATTTGTTTTTGTCCCATTTTTTATATATTAATGCTCTTATCAACATGGAAAAGAGGATCGACTTGCTTTGTGCAAATATTTTTTTTCTATTAAAAACAACATTGGCATATCGCCTACTGTAGTATTTAATTTCACACAGAGCATTCACACTTGGAGCAGTCATTCACACTTAAGCAAATAATCTCTCACACAATGTAACACTGTCCATCAATAAGAGGGTGAAAAAAATACTTTGAAGGGGGGGGGAGAATTGGCATCAGCTGTGTGCTTGACCATGGAGTGGTATTTCAGACTGGACGTGCTGCGATGATAGCTCAGTTCACAACGACAAAAAACAAACTTTTTAAAAAGTTAACTTTCCATTCAGAATCTTATTGGCATCCATTTCAGCGTCTCGCGCTCCCCATCCACTCAAAACGTAACTTTACTATTCTTTGGTTGGCTTGCAAGCCCAAACAAGTATGTGCAGCGTGCCTGTTGTTTTGTTTCCGGTCTAGCTAGGTCCGGTGTGGTGTTTGTAGTTTTTCTAACGTTACTAGTTGATGCAACAGCATGTGAAAAAGTTTGCAAGACCAAAAAGAACGTTAATCTCGCAATAAAACAATTGACGCCGTTAAAATGGGTTTGGAACTCATTTTATGTCTCTCTCTATTCAAACTAAATAGCCTAATGACGAACTTGATGACGAATAAATTAAGTGTTGTTAATTTGTGCTTTAAAAGACCTGTTTTTAAGATTTTGGAGTGATGGCAGGTTCCAATCCTGTTCAGATACATTTATACTGTAGTTTTCTCTTACTTTAATACCTTACTAGCAGTTGTTCCACCAAGACGTTGTTGTATAGTTCAGAGAGAGGCTGAGGATTTCCACTCAAGTGTCCCTTGACACTTACGCTTCCTGGTTGATGGTGAGCCAGTTTGAGAGATGCAGCAATCAAGCAACTGTAAAATCAATACCACGAGTGTTGCTGATGACGGAGTTGTCTCCAACCAGGGGAGACCTAACGTGAATTGTCTAATGTGAAACTAGCCAGCATGTAAACAGGCAAAATCACACGTACTCTTACCTCTTTAAATGGTCATAATATTTGTCATGAAGTGTGTTGCTTCACACATTTGTTGTGTATGTCAAGGGGAAGCAATCCAGACAGTTATACTGTACACACGTCTGCGCCATTGTTTCCTCTCTATTGTGCTCTGGAGGGGCGAACACAGTTGTACAGGAAACCGTCTGCTACAAGCATTGTTTAAAAATTATTTGAGACTCCTGCTAGGAAGTGGAGGGTCTTATTAAGGCTGCACAATATGAGAAAAATATGCAATAACGTTGTTGAATATCGTGATAACTATAAATAAACCATGTACTCCGTTCTGAAGTTGAGCTGCTTTCAATATTCTGCTAAAATATAACAAATTGCTTGTTACATTTTAAACAAATAAAAGGAAATATTTCCCAACATTCTTCAGTTGAACACATTGAACAGTGAATTGATTATAAAAAGCACCACTTAAAAAAGAATGACAGTTACATTTCAATGTGAAGTTTTCTGCTGAAATTTTCTTTCAACTAAAGATCTGAGTGTCTATTGCAATATTGTGCAGCCTTCTGCGATGTGTATATTGCAATGAGGATAAAATAATCAATTTATTGCGCAGTCCTAGGTGTTATATTAAATTCTTAGAGGGAGGGGAAGGAGAGAGCAATAGAGGCGAAAGGATCACAAAAACCCATTTTGGGCACATTGAAGTCCTGAAACCCTCATCATCCTATGAAAAAGATGTGGTTTACATGAATATATAGTCTCTAAGGGAGGTGGAACTGTTGATGTGTCTGCTGCTTGGACACATGTTTCCCAATAGGCTGAAGAATGTGTGTTTATCTCTATTTATTCTGGCGTGGAAGATGAGATGGGTAACAAAAAAGGGACATTTGAGTTTTCACTTTGTATATTGTATGTTTTTTCTCTTCATTTGTCTTCTTATGACAGCACCACTCTGTTCTATATACTATTACCCCTTGTTGAGTCTCCTTGTAACTCAGGTACTGTCATCTAAATCAGGAGTGGTTTTGTCACCTTTTTTTTTATTCAGTTACTGACAAGATGTGTTCATAGGCTCCCTGGGGTTTGTTGATCTTACTTGCACCACGTCTAATTTTTCCCCCCCCCCTCATTTCTGTTTTTATCTTTTTTTTTGTGCATGCAGATTATTTTAGTGAACTAAAGCTCGATAGCAAACCTGGACCAGTGGGGTTATGTGTGTGTCTCCCAAGAGAACCCTAATGCAAGACTCTTGTTATCCAGTTGAAATCACATTTTCATTTTCTTATGTCACTCTCAATTGTCATCGCATTCAAGGAAGGATTTTCTTGATTTCTAGATGAGCTTGAGTGTCCCCAGACTGACGTTTTCAGAAATTTGACAACTGAGCCTTGGGCTTAATCAGTCAGAGTGGGTCAGAGGCAGACTTTATCTAAGAAAGGGCTTTCACATCTTCCTTCACTCATCGTCGTCAACCTGGATTATTTAAAGTTTGATACACAGATGAAAATTATTACTTTCCTCTCATCAGTTAACGCATCTTTTCTACAGTTCATGAGAAAAATGTTCAAACGTGTTCAATCCCTCTCATTCTGTTAAAAAATGAGATGCTGAGAACTTGGCTAACCTGAATGATTGTAGTGTCATTAGCATACATACAATGGCACGTCAGTTCATTACAACTTTATAGGTAAAATGGGGCTCAACTAAAGTAGTGTTGGCAAGTAATGAGAAATGTTTTTTTAGTGTACCACCTACAGAGCTGTTTGGATATTTTTAGGTCTTTCAGAAGTGACATTTTTGAACTTATTAGGATTAATATTAATTATAAATATTAGGATATTAGGATGCCAATTAATAAGTTAGATCACTAACTGGCAGTTTCTTCACTGATATGACAGGGATCTACTTTTATGTCATGCAGTTAAAGTGAGCATTTTAATGGATATCAGGTGTGTTCGGAGTTGAAATGGCAGCCTTCTGTATATGATCATATTAACTTTAACCATTGATGCTATACTGTTGAAAGATTTAGCAATGTGAAAAAAGGCCAGGGCTAACCCTGGCAAGGCCTCACTGAACAGACACATGGATAATTAATCAAACAACAAAGAAAGGATCTTATCTAAGAACTCTCTCTCCACTTTGGCAGCCTGCACCTGCAGCAGACCGCAGCCTAATGCATTGCAGAGGTCTTCAACGTGAACTCTGTTTCCAGTGAACTTTGCTTGTAACTTAAAGTTCGGACCTGGGACACTGTGATTGGCCGTTGCTAGGGCTGAAACGATTCCTTGAGTAACTTGAGTAGTTTCTTAACTAAAAACCATCAACAAATTCTTTGCGTCGACAATCAGCTTTGTTACACAGCCCACTGTGTTTTGCATGGTTGATTACTAATGTCAGACAACGTGGTCACGGGCTGTGTACAGGTGACGTGATGGAGGATTGCAAAATGAAGAGAGAGAGAAACATACAAAGGTATAACCAAGCTGGTTATCTCTAGTCATACTTAGGTTCCCTAAGCAGGCCTTAACCCAATGTTTGTAATGTAGATCAGGGGACTACGTCTGATACCTATGGCATCAGTCAGCCGTCTCCAGGTCATCTGGAGGCGGCACCAGCTAGGAACCATGATAATACCGTGAAAAGTTGGAGATAACCCATTAAATTAGGTTCATTCACACTAGATCCGTCGGTCCGGAAATCCGGGAGTATCACCAAATGGCCCATCTGTGTGATGTCCTGTTTTGTTTTTAGGTAGGGGTGAGGGAATAAAATAAACTAAAATGAAAATGATGGCTGAAAAGTAGAGTATATAATAGAAAATAACCAGGTCAGATTACCTTAGTATCCATTTCTGTTGGGTTAGTGTTAAAACACCTGTCCCACTTGTGAGTCCTGCGTATTTGATCAATAAAATCTGTACTACAGTAACACCCCATGTAACAAAGCAGTTTATGTCTGAAGCTGTTGGTATTTATTTCAAGTATCCCATTCACAGGTTCAAAGGTGACCGTGGTTACAACGTCTGGGTTTTTCCGTTTCCTGTCTTCCTGCCTTTGGTGTTGTGTTGAGTGTTCTTCCACCTGCTGTGTGTATAAAGATTTCCTGTGGCTTTGGAACTCGGATCACAATGGACCTGTGAAGCCTGCGTCAGGATGCCCTAGACAGTTTTAAGTTGTTGTTGAAAACCAACAGGATGTTGACACAGATTTTTTCAGTCTTTTAAGTGCTCATAGTTATATCACAACAGCATTTTTTTTCAGCTAACCCACTTTTCACTTTGACAAGTGTGTCATATTTTTTGTGTTCAGAAACTTTTTAGTCTTACATTGCATAAAGGGGAACACAGACAAAGCTGTTAGCATTTATCAAATGGGGAGAATCTAAGATTAACCCAATATGTGGATAATGCTGGGGATGAGGAAGAATGTGAGAGCAGATATTTAGGCATTTATATACTGTACCTGGATCCAGTTCTTGATATCTTACTTTTTTCTTTTGCCTCTCCAACACTAATTTGATAATAATATTATCAATAATAATAATTTGATAATCTGATGCTAACACTTCAAGAATGGGTCAAAGGTGCACAATTGCATTTATTCACAGTTGTAATTCTTTGCAATTAAAACATTTTGCAGTATATTGATGTAAATTGTCAAATATTTACTTTCCAAATTTGCCTTGTTTGATTTAATTATATTTTAAAATGGTAAATTATTATCAATGAAAAAGTGTATGTTTTGTGCATGGTGTTGCAAATATTTCCCCATTTTTCTGATGTTTGTGCTGTTTACATATTTCAATACTGTGACAAAATGAAATTATTTTATATTATATTTTTATGGGACATAATATTTAGTCATTGACAAAATTACAGTTAATTTTATAACGAGATTACCAATGAATTATGCTGTATGTGTCTCAGATTCCACTGATACATTGCTTTTAATTAAAGTGCTAAGTGACCTGTTTCACTCCTCTGGGTTTGAATCTATTACATATTACCTCTTCAGTATCTCCTTCCACTAATCCTGACTGGCGCAGCAATCATCATAATATACATTGCTTTATCTTAAAGACAAGATACTGTACTATCTCTGTTTCTCTCATGCTCCGCCCTGTCCCAAATGGAAGAGATGTGTTTTTGTTTCCCTGGTGCTGTTGCCAGGCAGTTTGCATTCAGATTAATTAGTCAGCTCTCTTGTTTGAAAGCCTCTTAAGTGCTGTCTTCTTAAGCTGGGGTTGTCCATAAAGCTGTGTGGTGGAGAAGTCTGTGGTGCTGCTGAATGGCTCTGCACTGGATGGGGTGCCACCTTTGGTAAATAGATCTAAGTATTGGGATCTCTGTTGTACTGCACTGGCTTGTTAAAGACATGCTGACAACCTAATCCTGTTGATAAACAATGGTGAGGGATAAAACTGTTGCATAGAAAATATACATTATTTGCATGTGAACAGAATTATTGAGTGAGTGAGACATAGTTCATATAAATGAGATAAAAGTATATCAAAGACATGGTTTAATCCAAATTATCATCACAAGACCAAGAGTGACCCAAATATCAAGGTGTTTGTCACAGTGGTGCTTTAAGCTAAATGCTAATCTCACTAACAATGCTAACATGTTCAGCAGGTTACCATGTTCACCATCCTAGTTTAGCATGTTAGCATGCAAACATTAGCGAACAAGCACTAAACACAAACAAATGATTAATTAACAATTGAGGTAAATATGAATATCTGTAGCAAAGTGAATGACATCCATCAAGTGGTTGTTGAGAAATTTTACTCAAAACCACAAAATGTGGCATTACAGGACTAGCCAGGAGTCTTCATCGTTGTAGAGAGCAATAGCTGCAAACTTACTCCAAACCACAAATGTATGTTTAAATCCAAGTCAGAATTCATCAGAATTCAGAATTCTTCAGATCAAAATGATTAAAAATGATCACAACATACATATGCATACCATAGGCACTATGATTGCAGGTGTGGTTAGCTATCCAACTCACCCAGGGTGATAACCCTCTCAAAACAATCAACAATTCAAGTACACAATTAAAACCCTGTCAAAAACACATCAATCCCAAAGCGTGGGAGTCCAGTTATAGTATAATAGTAAACTTACCCCAAATATATCAAAAGAGTTGTAAGTTAAATGCAGGAAACATCCATGGATGTCTTGACAATATGTCATGGCAATCTATTCAATAGTGTTGAGTTGTGGTGGTCTGACATTTCCATCCCTACATAAAACATTATATGCTGTAATGCCCATGTATTTAGACATTAAGTGCTTGAAAATGTAGCAATGGTATTGAGTAGAGGTTGTCTATTGATTGCCAGAAGTAGTGTTTTATCTTCCAAGTCATTGGAGTAAGTGTTACTGCCCTATGGGCAAGCAGATGCCCATTGTACCTCACTGGAGCTCACATTTGCTGGACCAAGCTAGATCAGAGTTTCCCACACAACCCTCTCCTGTAGTCTTAGAGTTAAAGAATACTCCTCAAAGTTTACAATTTTCCGTCTGTACCTAATCATCCCAGAAAAAAATCTTTGGTCTGCTGAAAACTTTTTTTTCTTCATGTTTGCCCTAAATTCAGAATGCAGAAGACGTTGCATTAAAAATTAAGAAGTGCATCTTTTTTTTTGCTTTCTTTGAGGCATGGCACATACTAATATCTCATAGTGTTTGATGATGTTCGGAGAAACTAATGATCGAGTCCTTATGGGCCTGTTGGATAGATGAAAGCCCTCAATGGAATTTGATCTGTTTCCAAGTACTTCAGAGCAGTGTTTTGTGCAGACATTGTAATGAGCTGAACTTGCATTTTCTCAAAACTGTTGATGTTGCACATAACTCGGTTTCACAAGGATAGTGGGGCAGCAGTTGTTGTTCTAAGTCAGTCTGTTGTCTTAAGTAATTGCTTCATTTTCAAGAAAATGAAAGATTATGTGATAATCTAATAATTGTTACAAAAAGACTGGTCTGCAGTCATGCTAGTTGCTCTGTGCCAGAGATATTTTACTCAAAACCGCAAATTGAACCGCAACCTCAAGCTCACAAGAGAAAAAGCAGTGAGATCCCTTAAAGTCATGAGGATTTATCCTCTAATGAACGTCTGTACAAAATGTGGTGTCAATCTATCCAACAGTTGGTAATTATGCATATTATTATGCATACATATTATATAAATATGGGGGTTGAAACTGATGTCTCTACAATGACATATATGTTTTGTTTTTCTTTTCCAGATTACTCTGGGGCTCCAAGATCTTGATGTGAAATTCTACCCTCTGCTTCAACTCCTGACCATTTCACTGGACTGGAAGACCTACAGTAATCAGCGGAAAGTCTGGTTGATGACTGTAACACACTCTCTCCCCAAATCATCTGCCTCTCCTCCTGTCCTACACCAGTATGGCTAGACGGAGGTTAGACGGCTTACCTCTAGGCCAGGTATATGTTGGCCTGATGCTGGTATTGATAGGACTATCCTTTGTCCAGAGCAATGAGTGCCCTCAGCTGTGTGTATGCGAGATCCGGCCATGGTTTACCCCTCAGTCCACCTACAGAGAAGCCATCACTGTGGACTGCAATGACCTTCGCTTAACACGCATCCCGGGAAACCTTTCCAGTGACACTCAGGTTCTCCTCCTACAGAGCAACTACATTGCCAAGACCGATGACGAGCTGGAGCAACTCTTCAACCTGACTGAGCTAGACTTGTCCCAGAACAACTTCAGTAGCATTCGAGATGTTGGCCTTACCAATATGTCCCAGCTCACCACACTTCATCTGGAGGAGAATCAGATCACAGAAATGCCAGATTATTGTCTGCAGGACCTTAGCAACTTGCAGGAGCTCTACATCAACCACAATCAGATCAACACCATCTCTGCCAATGCCTTCTCTGGTCTCCACGATCTGCTCAGGCTTCACCTGAACTCCAACAAGCTCAAGACCATCAACAGCCAGTGGTTTGAATCTACGCCCAACCTAGAGATCCTGATGATTGGGGAAAACCCTGTTATTGGAATAATGGACTTTAATTTCAAGCCATTGGGCAACCTTAGAAGCCTGGTTTTGGCTGGGATGGATTTGACAGACATCCCTGGAAATGCCTTTGTGGGACTTGACAATCTTGAGAGCCTCTCTTTCTATGACAATAAGCTGGTCCGAGTTCCTCAAAGAGCCTTTCAGAAACTGCCTAACCTAAAGTTCTTGGATTTGAACAAAAACCCAGTGCACAAGATTCAGACAGGAGATTTCAAGAACATGCTGAGACTGAAGGAGCTGGGTATAAACAACATGGGAGAGCTGGTTTCTATAGACCAGTACGCTCTGGACAATCTTCCTGAGCTCACAAAGCTGGAGGCTACAAACAACCCCAAGTTCTCTTACATTAACCGTCAGGCCTTTCGGGATGTCCCAGCCTTGGAGAGTCTAATGCTGAACAACAATGCCCTGAATGCCCTGTATCAATCCACAGTGGACTCTCTGCCCAACTTGCGTGAGATCAGCATCCACAGCAATCCTCTGCGTTGTGACTGTGTCATACAGTGGATGAGCTCCAACAAAACCAGTGTCCGTTTCATGGAACCTCCATCCATGTTTTGTGCCATGCCAACAGAAGTAAGGGGTTTGCATGTGCGGGAGGTGCTACAGAATAATTTAGCAAACCAGTGCCTCCCTCTGATTTCCCATGATACTTTCCCAAGCCACCTCAACCTTGACATTGGCATGACCTTGGACTTGGACTGCAGAGCCATGTCCCAGCCTGAGCCTGAAATCTACTGGGTGACACCAATGGGGAACAAGGTAATGATGGACACCATATCTGAGAAGTACAGCCTTAGCAGTGAAGGGACATTGAGAATTTCTCATATCCAAGTAGAAGACTCTGGCAGATATACCTGTGTGGCTCAAAATTCAGAAGGAGCTGACACAAGAGTGACAGCTATACGGGTGAATGGCACTCTGTTAGACAGCACTCAGCTAATGAAGATTTACGTCAAACAAACAGAATCTCACTCTATCCTGGTCTCTTGGAAAATAAACTCCAATGTAATGACCTCTAACCTCAAGTGGTCATCTGCCACAATGAAAATAGACAACCCACATATTACTTACACAGCCAGGGTACCTGTTGATGTCCATGAGTACAACCTTACGCATTTACAACCAGCAACTGAGTACGAGGTGTGCCTCAGCGTCTCCAACATCCACCAACAAACACAGAAGTCGTGCGTGAATGTGACGACGAAGCAAGCAAGCTTCGCTGTGGAAATATCTGACCAAGGGACCAACACTGCTCTTGCAGCAGTCATGGGAACAATGTTTGCAATCATCAGTCTGGCCTCTTTAGGAGTGTATATTACCAAGAGATGGAAAAGGAAAAACTATCACCATTCTCTGAAAAAGTACATGCAGAAAACCTCGTCAATACCGCTAAACGAGTTGTACCCACCTCTTATCAACTTGTGGGAAGCAGACAGTGAAAAGGAGAAAGAGGGCTCATCCGAGACCAAACCCAGTCAGGTGGACACCACACGCAGCTATTACATGTGGTGAGAACTTTCCAGTGGGAAATATAGAGACATGTTTCTTTCAGGAGCACAAATATACATACTTGCTTCTTTGTGTAAGGGAACTAAGTACTTTTTTGCTTTCATGTTTTCCATTTGTTTTCTTAGTTTTCTCAAACTTGCTCTTTAAAGCAAATGACGAACCAAGATTTTCAGATCTTTAGTTTAGCATATTGCCTTTTTTACCTTTTCGCCCATTTTGACACACAATATGGCAGCTTTGTTTAGCTTCCTGGACTTAGTAGTCACTGTGCTTTATTTTTAGTACTTGTTTTAATGAACACAGCATGAGCATTGTCACAGATTCAGTACACAAGCAAAGGAAAAGCTTAATTCCAACCTGTTTTTGACATGTTACTGTGGCAGTGCTGTTGAAGACTGCCATCTTTCTTTCTCTTGTAAAACAGTTTCACTGTTGACTGTTGTGCACTGAAATATATATATATATATATATATATATATATATATATATATATATATATATATATATATATATATATATATATATATACTAATTTGTCTATCAACACAAATATTAGCTGACAAAGTTTGTTTAGACTTGATATACTGTCTATTAAATATTGTTAGCAATTCCTCTGTAATGTTGTATCAGCTATGACTTAAATTACTTTTTGTACATTAACTAATTATAACATAATAAATATGTTTGATTTAGACTTTCAGTTTGCAGAGCACTTACTGTAAACCAGCAATAGGAATATGAATGTTATGAACTAGGTAAATAGATGTAAGGCTTTTTAAATTTCTTAAATATTTCTTTTCTTATTTTTGCTAGAATATGTCTACAATCACTGATTTTGTTGTGGTTTACACACACAAACATGTTGTTTATTGAGGAGCAAGTTAAATAAAATCTTCTTTCCTCATATCTTTTAAACCATGATTTTAACACCAAGTGTCATTTTTAGAAGACAGTAAATATAGTTAATTGTGTATACTGTACATTAAATAAATATGCTTTGGAGAAACAGAGATTTACAGGTTGAAAGTAAAGGTTGAAAAGCTTAAATTGTTTTTGCAGGAAAAAAAAACAACAATTTTATTAATTTCAGTGTGATGAGCGTAGCTCTAGGTGTATGGTTACAACATCAGTGTTGAGAGAGAGAGAGAAAGAGAGAATGGAAGCTGCAGATTGCAGTGTGTTTGCCTCAAACCTACACTGCAAAGCAATTATTAGAGAATAATAATTAGATTCTAGTCCCGGTACAATATAATTACAGCACAATATGCCTCGAAGTACCTACAGTAATTTCAAAAACAAAAAATTTGTTACTCAAAACCAAGATGTGGATGTGGTTCCTGCATGTTTTGTTCACTGTTTCTTTATTATACCAGACTACCTCTGTATCTCCAAAGATTTAGCACCATGGGGAGTATAATTCAGCTGAGACAAGATTGAAGGAGATGGTGATTGTAGATAATGGAGAGTTGCAGCAAGTACAGAGTGTAGCATTATTGCAACTGTGCTATAATCAGCCAAATGTTGAATTTTCTCGGCATTTTGTAATGTTTGTGGTATGGAATTTAGTCTCAGACTGCAAATTTGTCATTGTGACATGTTGGATTGTCATTTGATATAACATTATAGGTAGCTTTTCTTAATCTTGTTTAGTAAAATGACATGAAATAATCATCTGTTGTTTCTGCAATATCTATAAGAAAGAAATATGTAAAGTCCACTACAATACAAATACAAATCTCTGTGGCTTACTGCCTAGGAAAGTGGATCTCCAGTGGTAGCCCAGATGTTGACTGACAGGTCTGGGCTTTGTGCTGCAATCAAAAAATCTCTGGTTAGTCTCCCTTGACAACATGCTCATTATGCTCATTCTTTCATGTGAAGCATCCATAAAAAGTGTATAAACAGTTAACTATAATATAATTTCACACCTATAATATGGCACCCTATTTATCATATCTTTTGTTATTTAAAGTATTTAGTATTTATTAAGTATTTATTTAAACACTTCTTCATTCTCATGATAACTGAATAAACTCCAAATGCTGATGAAGACCACGAGAGGAAGATAATATCTCTGGAAGAAATTGAGAAGGCGGACCTTTTTTGTCACACATTTATGAACATCAAATCTATGACCAAAACCCAAAAATGTATTGACAAATTATAAACATTTAAACATTCTTAACATCTGACCTACATTAAAGTGTGTTATAAAATTTATAAATTCTTTATAAAATATACTTCTAAATTGCTTATAAATGCTAATTATGGTGTTTAAATAAAGTGTTACCAATACATTATATACCCCGGAAAAAGTCCCTTGACTCTTAATGTCACACTATTGTCAATAACTGACATGGCAAGAAATGCTGATGAATAATTGGTTTGAACACTGTCTCATGTCTATTGGTTTTCTTTGTGTAGAGAGATGTAAGGAGATGCTGCAAGAAAAATGTCAGTGAATGTCATGGACCCTTTAGGGAGACCTGTGTCCTATGCTGAGAATGATGGACAGTAGTCTGGCATTTGTTAAACCGGCACATACAAACTGTAACTCTGAAACACACGCTGCCGTCCTTTTATCGGCACAGAACGGACGAGCCTTGATACCGTCTCAGCGGGTAGACCGGAAATCAGCTCACTGGGACAGCCATCATTGAAAGCTTTTCAAAGTGTGTCCTGGAGCCTGCACTGTGTCCCATTCCAGTGGCCTGTTTCCATGACAACCCCTGCTTCCATCAACTTGCGGGTGCTGGCAGCCAAGTGAGAGAAGTCCCTAGAGCCTGAAATACCACCGACAAGGTCGACACCCCAGCAGGTGGGAAACCACTAAAACATCATGTCCGCTTTAAAAGGTGTGGAGCAAGAAAAGCTCAAGGTGAAGTGGAATGGCACAGAGTGCTCCTCAGCTGGGCTTCATGCCTCTTTGTCATCCATCATAAAGGTCTTGTTTGTAGGATTGTGAGGGACCAAGCAGTTAAGCAAGAGGAGTCACAAGTGAAGTTGAAAAGTAAGGGTTTTTATTTCCCAAAAAATCATTACAACAAAATGAAGATAAAGTTTTTGGGGCCGTAAAAGAGGTCAAATAAACAGACAGTAAACCTAAAGCTCTGAACATAAGAGACTCAAAATTACAACTGACCTACTACAAAAGAAACAAAGGGGACTTATATATTGGCTGATCAGACTGGTTTTGACACACAGGGAAAACTCAACAAAAATACTCAAATATAAATTTAAACACCAAAATATTTAAGGAGAGACTAAAGCAACCCCCCATGGACATAACAAGCAGTGGTAGCGTCCAATTAGACCACCTCCCCTACAAAACTGCTCCTGCTCCAAGCACCACCCCTTTAAGCCAGCAGACTTATTATTTATTAGTTATACAAACAGAATGACAATCCAAAGGTAACTAATGGTGCGCTCCTAAAAGATACTTCTGTATGGTCAACTAAATAAAGTAGAATGTATGTGAAATGAACCAAGTGTCCTGTGTGTTATTTGTAGCTAAATAAATGTTTGCAACAAATGTATAATGTGTATGAAAAAAGCATTTAAATTAATTGGAAAGAAAAATAAGGCAAATTTGAAGCAAAATGTGAGAGCTAGAAGGCTTTTTGTGAGCACCTGTAGAATACAATGTGCAAACTTGTAGAACATAATTCTGAACTTGTATGTTAAAATTGTCACAAAATATTCACAAACATGTAAGCTTAATTGAAAGTCACAGCTATAATAAAAAACACAAGTTTATAGGCCTCTCCCTACATCCACAGCTATTCATTCTAACATCTTTACCAGTCCTTAATGTTATTAGAGTCACAGACATAGATTTTTTTTAATAAATGTTTTTAATTAAAAAAAAAAGTGTTCATGAACCCCTGAACTGAAAGAGCGATGGAGTACCCCCTACAACATATAATATGTATATAGTATACATATGTATACATGTATAAAATGAAGCTGCACATTAATCTGGGCCTACAATAAGTGGTAGGGCGGCCTAAGACCTTTATGCTGTACATACCTTTTTTGCATAGAATTCTTAGCAATTCAAATAGTCTAACAAATGTTGGCATGATTTTATAAATCATGTTTTAATGTTAAACATAGATGTAGCACAGTAAATCTTTAGGATGAACTGTAGATTGCTACCTCAGTGACTACCTAACCTATAACCAGTTTGCAGTGGGGATTTATATTTTTTAATATGTTGGATTCATGTTTAGACTTTTCCATTTATTTATTTTTTAAATTAACAATAATTTGTTTAAATTTAAATATTTGAACCACTTGTTCCTGCGGAGGTTCACAGTTACTGTACAAATACAATACAAGAGTCTCCTCCAAAGCTGAGTGCAGTCATAGGCAGCTAAGTACATGAAACTGAAGTGAGAAAAGCCGACAGCATTTCACTGCCTTTGGCAATCCACACAGCACTCAGCTTGTGATGGCTCAGAGTGCCCTAGCTCCTTGCTACCTGTTATGGGACAATGTGATAAGAAAGTGATGATCATCAACGGGGTTCAACAGAAGGTCATCCCACACAGATTGATTATCCAAGACTGAATGAAGAGCCTTGCATAACCAAAGTCATCATGGCTTCTTATTGGGTGTAGGCGCATGAACATACTGCCTCGGTTATTTTGAGAATGTGGGTGTGACTTCACACCTCTTACTGAGAGCAAACTGGCTGCCCTGCGGAGACAGCACCTGTGAGGCTGTTCTCTTATTATTCCCAAAATCTCACACTTCCAAAGGTAAATCTAACTACACGCAGAGCATGTAACCCAGCAAGCATTTCACGAATGATGCTGTGCAGATGGTAAAGTTGAAGCTCTTTGTTTTGCCTGAACTCCAGCAATTTGTATGGTAATTTTATTTTAATTTGTATGTGGAAAAACATCAGCTTTGGAAAAACACACAGTGGCTCTATGACATCATCAATTTGTCCACCACTTTGATCCTGACTAAAATATCTCAACAGGTATTAATTGTATTGCCATTACACATTCAAAGTCACAATGTATCCTAAAGATTTTGGGGGATCCCCTGACTTTTTATCTTGCTTTACATTACAGTAAGTGCAGATCAAAATTGTAATTTGTCCAATACTTACAAAACTATACAAAACTAATTATAGCCTACTTTAAGTCTAGTGCTAAATAATTAACCTTTTTTTTCATTGAAAAGCTATGGTGCGTAGTTTCTGTCACCCCCATGAGGAATTCTATGTAATGTAGTTGGCGCCTCAATGTGATTCAAGCCTTCCGTGTTCACGCACAGCCCCCACCTCTTCTCCACGCAGTTGCTAGTAGCAAAGGAGGACGCGGAGGATTAGAAAATCATGATGGACTCTTAATTGATAATTATCTTCTACTAATTATACTTATACTAATTATCTTAAGTAGTAATTATCTTCACTCGAGCTTATGCGCGCGAAGGTTGCCAGACAACACAATCAAACAAATAGACAGAGTTGTGTGGAGCAGACAGTCTTAATTAGCTTTATATCAACTAATTTGGCAATGGCTTGAAAATAACGGACGTTCATTAATATCAAAAAGTTACACATTAAAGCTTTAAGCCAAAGCTCCACTGTGCCATACTGTAGTACAGCCTCAAAATACTGGTACAGAAGCTGTAGACTCTTGGTCTTGATGAATTATGTTTACACAGGTTTTCAGCATTGGCGCCAACCATTGTGTTACCACCTGCTGGATGACAAAATGTTTGATGTTTCTGGGAGTTGTATTTTCCTGGCACAGTTTGAAGGCATGGAAACCCTTTCCTCTAAACACCAATCTACAGAAGACAAAGCTATGTGCAGAGTGTGCCTTCATCATCTTACATTAGTTTTTCTATCCCAGTGCACATAGCCTGTTTCAGGAATGGTCACTGAACAGCCAAGACAATTGTAAAAATGGTTGTAAAACAAATGCAGTATAGGGGCAATGAGGTGAGTTCCACCATTGTCTCTTAAACAGGAAATCTTTCATTTATGAGTGACGGGCCATCTCTCTACAGCCTGGAGAATCTGATCCAGATTTGAAGCTGTTGTTTATTTTTTTATTTTTTAGTAGTTTAGTGTGGAAGTGTAGTGTAGTGTGGAGACATTTAGTTTCACTTGTTTTTTTGTGTATCTCAATTGTACTGTGATGAGAGTATTGCTTTTATGCTATTTTACAGTAATCATGGGAAAAAATACTGTGGGAAAAATCACAATAGAAGTGTGGAAACATAAAGCATTTTGGTAATGTTAATCATCTGTTAAATGCATAATGAACTGTTGGCTGGATTGTTCTGCTGTATCCTCCCAGGGCCCAATTAAACAGCTTCACTTCTTGCCTACAGCATACTGTAAGTATGAATGTGTGGTAAGTCTCACTGCTGACAAAGAGGCTTGGTTTCTCATTTCCATCCTCTTAGACATAGCTCCTTCTGTCACGGCTGTCTTTACTCTACACAAACAGGCATGTACAATGCTCCGTAGTTATGAAAGTCACAATCCATGGGTAAAAATAGTCTAATTTTAGAAACAGAATATACAAGCCTACAGAATAAACAAAAGACTATTTTAACAGCACACACATTTCTCTGGCTGCTTTGACTGTCATGAAAGTGAAACAAGTGGCCTCACTTAATTACTCTATTGACTTCCTTGTCATCAAAATAGTACAAAATGTTCTGTGTGTGTGTGTGTGTGTGTGTGTGTGTGTGTGTGTGTGTGTGTGTGTGTGTGTTGGTGCAAACAGTAAGTAGGCACACACATATCTGTGCTTTGTTTGCATGTTTTCCTTAGTGTTACAACAAATGAAAGCCAGCAGATTTTAGCCTTGTATAGCAATATTTCCAACATATTTTGGCCTGACCTTCTGCTGCTTCTGACTTTCCCTTCAGCACAAGGTTGACATTAGAAGTGAGGTCAGAAAAGGTTGACCATCTGCTGACTAACAAAATCCAAATTGGTATTGCCTGTATGAAGCTCTTTGTTACATTAGAGCATGAGAGACAGTGGGCGTTGTCACTGATAGACAGTGTGTAACTTTTATGATATGATCATGTGTCCTACAACACAAGAACATGAGTATCCTGTTCTCAGGAGGTGAGACAAAAGGCCATGATTTAACTCAACATTTATTTGCCATTTTAGCAGTTAGGCCATAGGGATGACAATGTTGATCTCTTAGTTGGTTAGTCCATCATTTTGGTCTGAAGTATCTCAACAACTATTGGACTGATTGAACTTACATTTGGCACGGACACAAATGTTGCATAGGTGAATCCTCATGACTTTGGTGATCCAATGAGTTTTTTCTCTAGTGCCACCAGCTGGTCAAGGTTTTCACTTACCCAGTAAAATTTAATGGAAGCAATGGTATAAACAACTGTACAAATATTAATCGTGTTCAGATTAATCCTAATGACTTTGGTGATGCCCAGACCTTTTCTGTGGAAATACCATGAGGGTGACATTTGTGGCTTTGAGTTAGATGTCTTAATGTATTCCTTGTATATATTTTAAATATTTGTTCTTGTATTTTATCCTATTATTATTTTGTGTATATTGTATTGTATCCTATTATTTCATATATATTCTGTGCTGTGTGACTGATATTTTGCTGTTGTAACACTGTAATTTCCCATTTTTTTGGGCTCAATATCTATCTATCTATCTATCTATCTATCTATCTATCTATCTATCTATCTATCTATCTATCTATCTATCTATCTATCTATCTATCTATCTATCTATCTAACAACAATTGAATGGCCTACTAGTGACATTGGGTTTAGACATTTATATCCCCTCAGGATGAATTGTGATAACATTAATGGAGTTCCTTTACATCTAACACCATCATTAACTCAACATTTCATTTCAATATAAGCATTTAGTTCAAGGGCAAGGCAAGGCAGCTTTATTTGTATAGCACATTTCAGTAACAGGGCAATTCAAAGTGCATTACATAAAACGACTATAATAATAAAAGTTACAGTGCAGTACAAGAAATTAAACATTAAAGAGCAGTTAAAAACAGTTAAACATGTAAATGCAGATAAAATAGCAGATTTTAGGCTGCTAGTATGGGACAGTGTATAAGCACACACGTTATCGGGGCGCAATAACCATTTTGTGGAAACAAAATTTTTCAAAGTATCAGTGTGCTTGAATACAGCCTCAGACCCAGCATGGCTTTAGACTCTGGTTTAGTTAACTTGAAGAAGAGCATGCAACCATTCAGTGTAACTTCAAAGACAAATATCTTTAATGTGGATTTAAGAAGTATAAAAAACAGTGAAAGCATGTTTCCTTGGATCAGGGAGGCTCCAAAATCATGGTAGCAGCTGTCGCCATGGTCCCACTACACGTCCTGCGATGCCGTGTTCATCCTGCTACGCTCTGCTGTGCCCTGCTACGTCCTGCTGTGCCTTGTAATGCCGCACAATTCCCTGCTATGCCATGAACTACTACAAAGAATTACTACAAACTATTATTTTTTGTGACTGTTATTGCCACTCTTCATTCTAACCCCAACTGGCCCGTCAGACACCGCCTACCAAGAGCCTGGGTCTGTCCAAGGTTTCTGCCTAAAAGGAAGTTTTTCCTCGCCACTGTCGCACTGTTGCTTTCTCTGGAGGGAACTACTAGAACTGTTGGGTCCTTGTAAATTATAGAGTGTGGTCTAGACCTACTGTATCTGTAAAGTGTCTTGAGATAACTCTTGTTATGAATTGATACTATAAATAAAATTGAAATTGAAATTGAAAGTACATAACTAAATTAAAGACTGTGGCTGTCTTCATTATAACAGTATCTTCTTTCTGACTACCAACTGTTTCTTGCCCCAGCCGTAAGTAAATATTTGCACAAAGGATCATATTAACTAGGTTACATTTGTATGCAAGGAACAAAAACAAGTTGCCTTCCATTGTACAAAACCTTTTTCCATTTTCCATGATAATGACACCACATTAAACCACACCACATTAAATGGTTGCTGTGTGTGTATTGTATTAATTCTCCATTGTGATTGGCGCAAATGGACTTCTTATAGACAGCCCATTTCATGCCTGTGTGCGTGCTGGACGCAGAACGTTGTGACAGCCCAGAGAAATATGGATCCAGTTTAGTTGCATAGTCATTACTGATAATTGGCTTAAAATGAGCAGTGAACAGTGAGCGCACGCACTGTTTCCTGGTACCACTGCCGACAGTTACAGATAATGTGAAACCTGTGCCATTGTACCTCAGTGATCCAGGAGTATCTTGTACTGTTCATAACCAATGGCTGACAGGTTGTCCTACCACCACACTGGACCTGAACTGACCAGCAAGTTTTAAATAAGAATGCTGTTTAACACTGATTTAATGTCGGGTCCAGCTTGAGTTTGACATAGCAAACACGTCTTTTAAACAAAGCTAAATGCAAACAGATTGTCTGAGGTGAGAGACTCTTTTGTCTTTCCACAGTACAACGGGTCCTGTCGAGAAAGTCTTCACGTGTCACACTGTCATTTCAAATACAGACACTGACCCATAGCTGGCTAAGTGAAAACAAAGGGTATTGATTGGATTGGAAGAACAGAACCTCAAGACCTTAAGACTGGTTGACTTCATTTGTGAAAGCTGTGCATTGATTGCTGGATATTATGTTGTCGTTGAATCTTGTTTGCCATTATTAGTCACAACTAGTCATTTGATTTGATCATGCTGCATACTCTAATAACTTTATAACTAACTTTTTATAAATAACTTTACTGGGGCACCCTGCTAGCTCACGTGGTTGAGCATGCGTCCCATGTAGTGAGGCTCAGCCCTCACTGCTGCATGTCTCCCCCCCCCTCGTTTCCTGTCTTCCTATGAAATGAGGGCCAAAATATTATCTTAAAAATTAATAAGTTTACCATTTTACACATTCCATGTTGCTTTCTGTGGGGTTATGTTAACCTGACAAATTACTGATTACATTTGTCTGGTTTAAATGACAGATTTGACAGAATATGATGGGCTGCCACATTCTAATAGCGTCAAATTAACATTTCCTGTAAAAAGTTACTGCTACTTCGACATTGGTATAACTTTATGTCTGCCACATTCTGATAAAGGTTTGAGGATGTTCAAAATTTAATGTTCCTTGCAGAACTCTTTTCCACTGTAGACATAGTCACATAGATTCTTGTTGGCATATGATTTTAATAACACATTAAAGAAACAGCTTTTTCTGTTGACTGAAACTGAGCTTCTAATCATTACTTTGACATGGTAGTAAAACACAAACACTTTGTAAATTTATATCAAACTTCATTCATTCTTTAAACTCGGAGTGAATACCTAAATATGTTGCCTCAGTAGGCTGATAAACCCTCCTTGAGTCCTCACTTAATTGCTTTGCAAAATCTTGTCATGTGAGTAAATCACACTGTCACTGCAGTTGCCTGGCAGCAGAGGAAGCCAACCAGGAGTCTTGTAGGATGACTGCTGCAGGGGGGTGTGAATACAGGCTGAAGTCATCTTCCTGCAAATCCTGTTTTCAGTCAAAAGTTTGAATGCAGTGACATTTAGTTTGTTTATTTGTGTACTTGAATCTTTCTAGTGTTTTTCACCTTGATTTTAAAATACAATCCCTTAGTTTTCCAATCCTCTCTCTGACTAATCTCTGCACGTCTGCATTCCTGTTTGTTTCACTGCCTTTGATGAACTTAGTGGAGTAGCCAGATAAAACTGGGGTAATTATAATCATGCCTACTCAGGCTGACAAAGGCAGATGAGGGAAACCTTTGAAATATCTTTTGTTCTCCACTGTCAGATCAGACAAGAGTGTATCCACTAGCCACAGCGCAGCTCTCCTCACAAGCTGGGAGAAACATCGCAGCCAATTTGAGGGCAAGTCAATCAGCACAGTAGCAGAGGGAGTGCTGGACTGTTGTTGATAATCTCCCCAGAGAGCATGCTCTTTCATGCTTTTGGTTCATTAACTCCTCAACCAATTGTAGTCCAGCCAATCCAAGTTCTGCTCCTGAGTTGTTCTGTCTGTCTGTCTGTGTGCGTGCGTGAGTGTGTGTTAAAAATCACACCATAAATCTTTAGATTGAACAACATACATGAGGCAAATTACACTTTAACTTACAATTACATTTTCACTAAATCCTTAAAAATGCCGTCATCAGAATTAGTATTCAGGCCTTAATTAAGGCCCAAAGACTGAAAGAACACAAGAATATGTGGGAGGAAAGGTATCGTGCCCCTAGCCCAATTTCAAATAAATTGTTTTTATATTAAAGGGGCGCTATGCAGTTTTGGACATTTCTTTCTGTTTTCTTTTCTCTCGACCACCATTCAACTCGAAAAAGTTATATAACCATTCCAATAACTATGAAGGTAAATTAAGTTTAAAAAACCTGCATAGTTCCCCTTTAACATTTTGCTTTAACAAAGTTGGAAATTAGATGAATTATCATATAAATTGTTGATGTATTTCTAAATATTTATCAACAGCTTTGAACTGCAGTCTGACACCTTTTTATTTCCATATTTACAGACACCCTCCTTGAAACGTTTTTTGACAGTCTGTCCACCACTTTGGTCTCAACAACCACTGTGTGGATTGCCATGAAATTGTGTACACACATTCATGAAGACATGCTGACTTTTCCTCAGCTGGCCAAGGGTTAAGGGTTAGGGTTTTTACTTCCTGTGAAAAATCTCAGCATCTATGATGGATTGGAAAATTGTTTTGTTCATATACATTCATGGGTCCCAGAGGATGAATCACAAAGAATTTGATGAGTCCCTGACTTTCTTCTAGCACCAACATGAGGTTGACATCTGTGGTTTGAATGAAATATCTCGACAAGTATTGAATTGATTGCCATGAAATTCACAAATGTTCTTTTTCTCTTCAGGATGAATTATAATATTTTTTGTGTTCCTGACATTCCATCTAGCACAACCTTGGGTCAAAATTTGTATTTGTCCAATATATTCTCAGGAGCTGTACTTTGTTTTAATGCTATTTATCAAATAGGATGATAACACACTACACATGTGTAAACGTACAATTGCATGTATTAGCTATTTAATCTTCTGAGAGCTAATAACACAACAGTTAAGTCATGAAGCCCCCAACATTTCAGCTTGTGATTGAGTATGTAATCTTTGAAACCTAGATGCAGGACTAGCAACTGACAGGACTAGTTTTGCCCAAGGATAAAGATGTAAGCTGTTTCTCTATGGAAAATCCTCAGTCACTTGTGACCCCCATCTCATCGCCTCAGATACCCACCAGAGAATATACATACATATACATACTGCATATAAAATACACATGGCAACATTGCAAAACCAAAGAAAGGTTAGGCATGGACACACTGTAATTAAATGTATTTTATCTTAAGAAAGGGAGCAGATGATGAAGAGTATAAAAGAGTGCCTAATCATTAAAGAAGACATGATTTTGAATGAGTGTTTGGCACATGTTTTAATCTATTCCTTCTAATGTTCAATCATCTAATTCTCTTCATTTCACTTGCTCACTACGCAGATGTGCAGTTGTGGATTCATATGAAGATACTAGTATGTTGCCTGTCTAGTCCTGCCATCTGCAGGCCAAATGATTACTACAGCTGTCTGAATAATACACTACTTTTTTTGTTTTAATAATACACTATTGTCATCGAGCAAAATAAGAAGAGCATTGTTGAACAAATGGGATAGACTTTGAATTAAACAGAATAAATAGGTGTTGTACTCTAACAACTTTCTAATGCTCTCTAGTTCCACCCTTAGTAGTTTAGATTAAACAATTATCTCATGCTGTGCCTGTGCTGTATTTGTCCTTAATTATCTGCTGCTGCCCAATTTTGTCTTGAGTATGGCCTACACGGCCAGAGGGTCAAGCCACACACGGTTTATATTACAGAAAGTGATGTAATAATACAAATACGCCACTGGTGGGAGCTAGCCTGTAATTAGACTACCGGAAGTTACAACTTTTAGGTTTGAGTTGTTGTACATCCACCTAATCTGCTTTTATACCATCATGTAAAACTTTGGATATGAGTTCCGACACACGTGTGGACTTGAGCAACGGCCTCGAGAATGTTCCTGTTTTAATTGAGTGGAGTATAGCCGTAACGAAGTTTCCTGAATTTCAGGTAACGTTACGTAGCATTTCTTTCTTCCACCTCATTCAGTAGTTTGTTCCCGTTATTTTGCGAGAGGTGTGTTGTAACGTCATTGTCCAATACAATGTAATGTTATTTTAGCTACGTGTATTCAGCTAACTAATACGTCAATTAGATAAGAACCTACATTTTGGAAGTCACAAATTAAAAACAGCAGCAATACAGTGACTGTACTCTCAGCAACAAGGCCGTTTTGCAACGCAGAGTTGTCGTTGTAGGAAAACCACAGGTGTTACTAATAACGTTAACGATGGCTCTGTTGCGTTCAAGTGTCCAGAAGTCTATGGGACAGCATGTACAGCACCAGATAGCAGATAAATAGAATTCAGCCATCATTCATTGTATTATTTACCTACTATTTTCCTTCTGTGGCACGTCAAAATTGCCTATTCTTGGCAAAGACAGTTAAAGAAAGAATCCCATCTCTATCTGCCAGAGAATAAACATACATGACAACATAACACATACTGAGTCCACCAACCAAAAAACTATGTTAACAGGCTATACAATTCATGTTTTAACTGAAACATGTTATTTATTTTTGAAAAATACAACCGTCTCTGATGGACAGACTTTGTAAAGGCGACACTGTTTCAACCTCAAACATATCTTTGTTGTTTATACACCAATATTATATATGCAGTAAGTTTGTAGGGATGCCAGGAATACACTGCAATACTATGTTCACATGTTTTTTGGAAAACATTAGATAATAAACACCCTAAACCAAAAACCTGATGGTGTTCAACTCTATCAAATGAAATACATTGTTTTACCAGCAGATGACAGCAAATCATTAAAGGCTACAGACATCGCCTCTGACTGCAACACATGGAATCAAAAATAACCTATATAGCCTATATAGAACCAAAGGAGTTGTCCTAGTTAACACTCCTTGCTCACAATGCTCCAATAATGATGTAACCAGTTTTAAAAAAACATATGGTCATGTAAGTCATCATTATTGTTGAATATGGTGAAACTATTGCATGTGGTTGTTTAAGTAGCAGACCTGTGCTTTTCTGCTACTATTATTTTTATTAATAAATTATCTGCAGATTCTATTCTTTATCCATCTTTGTGTCTATGAAATGACTGTCACAATTTCCCAAAGCTCAAAGTGGCGTTTCCAAATGTCTTGTTTGGCTTGATCAACAGCCCTAAACTGAAACGTATTCAGTTTAATATCACATTTGACAAAGACAAGCAGCAAAACCTCACAATTTAGAAGCTGGAACCTGTGAATGTTGACTAATATTTTGAATTAAATAATTTGTCAATCAAGATATAAGATGTACAATGACAGAATATCAATATTTGTTTCAGCTGGACATTGAATATTTGCAGGAATTATGGGCATTTTGGCCTCATATCATAACTGTTTTTGTTTATTTGTTTTGTGTTTCTGTTTTTTTTTTTTTTTTTTACAGTTTTATACTCTAACTAAAAGTGCTCTTTGTTGTCATTTTTCAGTATTCCCCAGATAATATTCAGGGACCAGGATGCACTATTGACCCCAGTGAAGTCACCCTTCCTGGATGCTCCTGCCTTTCCCGCTCCTGCTTCCCTGAGAACTGCTCCTGCCTGCAGACATATGGGCAGGCGTACGACACCGCCGGCACACGGCTGAACCTTAGCAAAACGAACTCTGGCTACTGCTCACCTCTGTTCGAGTGTAATGCCCTTTGCACATGCAGTGATGCCTGCTCCAACCGGGTGGTGCAGAGAGGGCTAAGACTTAGGCTGGAGGTTTACAGCACCGAGAAGAGGGGCTGGGGAGTGCGGACACTAGAGGCAATTCCACATGGGACATTTGTGTGCGAGTATGCAGGAGAAGTGATCAGCTTTGAGGAGGCCAGACGCAGACAGCGAGCCCAGAGATCTGAGGATAATAACTATATCATTGGCGTAAGGGAGCATGCAGGTACAGGCTCCATCACTGAGACATTTGTGGACCCTGCCATGGTGGGAAACGTAGGCCGCTTTCTCAACCACGCCTGCCAGCCCAATCTGTTCATGCAGCCAGTCCGTGTGCACTCTGTGGTTCCTAGACTGGCGCTGTTTGCTGGGCAGAATATTGATTCCCAAGAGGAGCTGACATTTGACTACTCAGGAGGATACAGTAACCAGCCTCCTGTAGAGCTGTCCACACAAAGTGACGCTGCCATACAGGCCAGTAGGGCAGATGGACTCCAGAGGAAAGAGTGCCACTGTGGTGCCAACCACTGTGTCCAGTTCCTTCCATTGGATTTATCTATTATCAACTGAAATCGTTTAAATTACTATTTCTATCACATTTATTTATGTGAATGTGAAAAGATGGATTTGTTTTTCCAAATGATGGAGAAAAGATTTTTGTCCTTTTTCTCCTGATTAAAAAAGAAAAAAATACTTAGTTGTCTGGCCTATTTTCAGTTTCTCTGAAATTTTGGTCAGTTCAATCACTCATTATAACAAGACAATGCAACTTATTGATGGCTCCATGAATGCAATCAGCTGGATAAGTCACGTCGGTGGCCATCATTGTTTCCTGTTTGGTTCAACCGGTGTCTCCTGATCTGCCACTGTCTCCAACTCAATGCAAGATGATGGAATGAAAACTAAATCTCAAGGCTGGGCTCTGAGAGAGTAAACTTGTTGCCATTCCAGTCCTTTGACATGTACACTCCCTTTCATCTGTCATGGGATGATTGTTCTATATAGGGCATTTCCTATCAGATTTACAGGCTTGCAGCTGTCCTCCTGTCCTGGCACATTTAAGTCCCATTTCTCACACAATACATAAATCTGGAAGGAAGAGAAGCTGCAGATGTGAACTGCCAATGACGGGAGGAATGATGTTCAATAGTATTTTTAATAGCCACATAGGCTACAAATTGAAGTGAGTATTGAAAGCATTGTGTTGAATATAGAAAGCCTTTTGCAATATGAAGTTGTCATGTCAGTCAAAAAAACACCAAAATGCTCAGTTAAAGTAATAGTTGTCATATGTTTCTATCAACTTGACATTTATTTTCTGTCTTCATACAATGAAGCCTTCCCTTGCAGATATTCTCAGCTTCTCATTGCTCTCAAACCTCAAGAGAAGTGGGACCAATTAAAAAAGGCCAGGGGGTATTTTTATATAGAAACAGACTATTCCCCTGTCAAAGGGGGGAGCGAAGTTGTCCCACTTCACCATTCTGAAATCAGGACCTTCTCTGTTCAATCTGCCCCGTTTCTAGTCTAGACCTGCTTTCATCGTATTAATATCCACATCTGGGTTAATTAGGATGGAGACCAGGTTTCATCCAGAAATGGGACCAGTGCTCCAGCCACACTAGGCCTGAGAGAGACTTAATGGTGGGGGGTTCTGCCCAGTCGATTAGTTTTTGTGTCACCCAATGGAGAGGCGAATAGCACAAGATGTTGTTATTTCAACCTATATTTTCTCCTCTGTGAGGGTTACCTGAGATTTCTTTTTCTTCAAAATGGACTGTTGTTTGCATTGTACCTGATCTGATCTATACACTCAAGAATTAAAAACTTAAATGGGGCGACCTCTAGCTCACCCAGTAAGAGCGTGGGTACCATGTAGGCTGAGGACTTTGCAGCGGGTTTGAATCGGATTTGCGGCCCTTCACTGCGTGTCATCCCCGACATCTCTTCCACCTTTCCTGTCTATTCACTGTCAATCTGAAATAAAGGGAAAAAAGCCCCAAAAATCATCTTAAAAAAAAAAGAAGTAGTTTAATGTTTTAGGACATACTCTTATTTACTGTCTTGCAAATTGTCAGTGTTACCAATCTCATGTATGTACGGTAAGTGTTAAGCTACAACCAGCAGCAGGTTAGCTTAGCACTAAGACTGAAAACAGCTCTGTTCATAAAAAAATATTTATCAAAATGTCGTACTATCATGAACTTATTCTGCAGTTGAATGTGATCAGATGCATACAGCAGTAGTATAATAGAACAACAAATAAACCAAATCAAAGTTTAACATCTGCAATGATATGATCTGTATGATACACACCCTCTGTCTGAGAGAAAGAACAGTCAGCGTGACTGTCCTTCAGAGATAGATCTGGCAATACAAGACTACTGTCCTTACAACAAGTCTACGAATATAAAAAAATCTCTTCAAATGCACGTCTCGTGTCAGTTTTGAGTCAGATGTCCCTGGACTCCATATGGCAACCAGCTATGCATACAGGAGGTGATTTGGACCACATTGGCTAGTTCGGAGGTGCATGAAGGGTTCTCTCAAAGCCTGACTGTTGAAGAGCTGGGCTGCAAATGAATGGCTCACTTCCAGGATGGTCACCTAGCAACCATCATTAATCACATGAGGTGAATTTCCCCACCGAACCTGCTCCACACCCCCTCCATACAAAAACAAACGTATCAATTATGCCTTTCGAGTATTTTGAGAGTAGCCTAACAAGAATTTTGTACTACTTTTTAAAATTCTTTTATTATACTTGTACGTGTCCTTATTGCACCGTTGGTTGGATAGAAACATATTTTCAATTGCTCTGTTTGTCTGGCACATATTGCTGAATTCACTATAAAGTAAACTTGACTTGATCTTGCATCTCAGGAAATAATTATCCTAAAGGAAAATAACTGTTCTTAGAAGACTGTTGTCTGAATGATATTGGAGGTATATTTGCCTTGCAAGCACAGCAAGTTGAAGCACCCACACACATTGCAACATGGTATTTCATACCAAAGTGACATGACAAGCAAAATGTAACTGTCATGATTCTGTCCTTTAAATGAAGGTTATTGAGTTTTAAACATGTATTTCTCCGTTATGTTTTAAGTTTCCTCTCTTCTAGTTGGTACAAGCATTTTCAAGCAATTCCTGCGTAACGGAAATTTGTTAATCAGGGACTTAATGACTGTTCTCTCTTGAGGCATAGTGTGCTGCTTGCATTCTCATTCCGCTTGCTCTCAGTTAGGTTGACATGATGAACAATGACATGTTTAAAGCAACATTTTGGGGAATATGCTTATCCGATTTCTTGTGGCGAGTTAGATGATAAATTCAAATTTGAGGCTACAGCCAACATTTGTTTAGCTTATCGCTTAACAGCTGGCCAGATAATGTCCTAAAGTGACACATTATGAGTATCAGCACCTTTAAAGCTCACACATTGACTTATTGATAGCCTATTGTTTGTTTAATCTTTACAAAAACCGGTGTTGCAGCCCCACTTTGATCTAAGCTAATAAGACCTTTACCTAATGTCCTGCCAAGTGCAGCCTCAAAGAACAAAGCATACAAAGAGACACTTTATACTTATGAGAGCCATGCATCACATTGATGAAGGAGCAAAACACCATTTCAGGATGAGTGATCAGTGGAGAAATTACAACTGACAGTCCATTTGGTTCAAAAATAGAGCACCTCTCTGATGAGGGAGCAGATGTCCTTGCCTTGAATCCTGCAGCCAAGTCAAGATTTGTTTTAATGGCAGCTGTCTGCTGGGCCTCAGCTGCCAAAGGCTTTCCAAAGTCCAATTTGATACATTTCTTTCAACTCTTGGCTTTGTTGTGAATGTAAATCACTTGTTTCTTTGAAACACATGGTGCTGCACATTTTCAATTACCTGTTCCCGTTTCTTTTGTATTGACTAGATATCAACATTTCAAACAGCACGTATACGGATTTGTCTTTGAACTTGGGTCAATAAATTAATCAGTAGCCATCAAGGTTACCTCAGTCAAGGCAAGTGCTTAATAATGTTCTTCAAAATAGAATTTCAAGAAACTTTAGAAATGTGTGTGGCTCTTCACCTACCAGCACACTAGTTTAATCTTTATTAAACCCTGTCCTGTTCCGACTAACGGAGTAGGTTTTATTTTGAAGCTTCACTTAAAGCGTAGCTCTCGCCAAAATGCAACCTAGGGTCTTTTTGGGAATGTACCCCAATACCCCAACTTTTGTTTAAAAGCATAATTAGGACAGACGCATCACTTTTAAGATTTACAGTATTTTTGTTTTGGGTCAAATAGCTTTTTGAATGGGGCACATACACATGAACTTGAGCATTGAGAACGTTGTGTATACAAACTCTTTTTAACTGGTGAGATGTCAGCAACTGGAAAAACCAACAGCTAAAGTGAGTCGTTCAAAAACTTTAAAAAAATCTTTTTAGTAAACTGTGTACACACAATAAAAAAATGGTAGACAAACAATATTAAAAAGCATTTAAAAACATTAAAAATTATATTATAAATCCATCCCAAGTTTATTAAGCACTGACAATCCCCACATTGCAGCATCCAGCACAGACTTTGCGTTCATTCTGGAAGTATGCACTATATCATTGTTATAAGTTATTGTCTGAGGAAGCTGCATTTTATATTAGATTTGTTAAATAATTAAAGGTGCAATAGATGCATGGATCTAAGTTAGAACACTTTTTTGCATTTGTGGATTCTTTATATTCTATGAACAGTTTAATTTAATTCAATTTGATGTAGAAAAGCAGGTAGGTTATGAAATGCAGTGAAAGTGAGGCTAGGAATCCTCTAACCCTACTTATCCTAATAGATTGCCTGCAGTTAAAGCAGCTTACAGAACATGTTCTGCAGGTTAAATAGGTCCTACGGCAGGATTAGTTCAAACGGGAAAGTGTTTAAGTAACAACAGTTGTCAAAATCCTACTGGTATCTGTCTCCACAAATCATACAGTTGGCAGATAATTTCCCCAGGCATACAGTGTGTGTATGATCTTCCATATTGATTATGCCGTAACCAAGGCGATGTGTTGAAGTGATCCTCCTCACTAGCCGAATGTAGCTGGGAAGCTTGTTGTAAGAGCCTGACATCAAATGAGTATCTGAAATCATGCACACAAAATGTTATCATTATTACATTATCACCAATACACTACTTCATGCAGATTGGCATACAAGGTCCAAATGAATGGTCGCAGCACAGAATGTAAAACTATTTTATATTGGGAACAAGTTATACCACAAAATCACAAGGCCTAATTAGAATATCTCTGCTGCTGGTCTAATCAGACTATTTCCATTGGGAATATGCAGGCCATTATGCCAGCATAATTGTCTTTTATTTTTAGTGAGGTAGATCTCTACCTAATACTAAGGTGCCGTACCAATACCTGTTGTCTTGCTGGCAGGTTAGGAGGAGGGACCTCTCTTTTATAAGTAAGGATCAGAATGAATATCACCTAAAAGGCTGACTGCAAGTTTATAAAAAATGAGACACACAAAAAAAACACAAAAAGGCTTCAGTGTATTCTTATCTTGTGCCTGCTATGTTCTCTTATTCTACTTGCTATCCCACTTCTTGCTAAATGGTTGCGTGTGGTCTGCATTAAAAGAAGGACACTCTTCTTTGACCAACATGGTTTCTTGATAATACATGATCCGAGTAAACTGAGGTATGGTACACTTCTTAAGCTATGACGATGCAACTGACTCGACTCTCCAGGGACATGATGCCATTGGCAGTTGGCATACGTCACAGACTCCACAGGGCTGGCAGACAAAGATAAAGAACAATAGAATGATTTTTTTGTATAAACTGTCTTTCACATTATACTAGAAGGTTGTGTGCCACACTTGTTTACACAACCTCCAGTTGTGCATCTTATATACTGATCCTGAGAAACGCCTTGACTCAGTGTTCCAGTTGTCAGAGCTCCAGTAATAGTTCAGTAGTAATTTTCAGATGGAACAATCTGTACAGAATATAAAACTGTGAATGTCAGGGCTGAAGTTAAAATAAGTTCTATTAGTATTCTACATTTAGCTTGAAATCACTAATAAGCCATTATCTATGGGTTTTGCTCCCAGCGGCATCATGTCTTCAGTGGTTCACTGTCCCAGATCCAAAACAGCATTTAGGGGCCGCTATATATTGTTTATAGAGTTAAAGAGTTACAGAGCCCTCCATCTCTCCTTTGACCAAGACTAGAGGTGATATGGACTTTATCTATAATATGAAATCCAGATTGAATATTCCTTTCGAAGGGAATAATGAAAACACAAGAGAATCTTTGTTCTTAATATATTTAGCTCTACTCCGACATTTCTGATGAATGCCAGGATTAGTTTGCAGGCATGGCCCACACAAAGGACCTCAGACAAGCAAAAACTACCAACCATTGTGCCCACACATTGCTGCTTAGGGAAGGCCTGAATCTGCACATGAGAATACTCTCTTGAACACATGCACAAGGATGAATCTCACAAACTGTGCCGCCACACAAATGGCCACTGTATGTTGTCATCCCTCCCATTGCTGATACATTCCAAGCATGCAGATGCTGCATTCATTAATTTGTAGTCATGTGTTTATCATTAGAAAAAACGGCCCATGTCTCTAGTCAGCTACAAGTTAGACCACCAGTTGGGATGAATCATTGCTGCCTCCCACCAAATGTGAGCTTTTTTCACAACCCTTACAGTTGTTTTGAAAAACAATTTGTTGCCGTCATGCATTGTGTGGGGGAACCCTTCTAGCGGCAGACAAGCTCTTCAGGTTTAGAAAGGGTACTATAATAATCAAAATATCCAGAGAACAAAGAAAGCGTTGGGTTTATCAAGCTACAAATCAAACCATGTCTGACAATTAAAAAAACACACCCACAGTTGTGTCCAGATTTCTATATACATACAAACCATGTTTTTGCTCTGTGGTAGAATGGAAGCCAGTTGTCTGTACACTGTATCCATGACAACTGAGTACTCCGTGATCTGTATTCAACTTCACTCAATGTCAAATTTAACCAAAGTCTGGAAATACTTTCAGTAGAATAAAGGTTTGTCACTTAGATATTGTGATGTCATGATTTTGACAGCAGTGCATTTAAACTAAGACAATGATGCTCTGAGACCAAACACGTATCCTTCATCCTACCTTTTACATTGATTATGATCCAACAAAGACTGTAGCATAGTCTGTTTTTTACACAAATGGATTTGAATGAGCTTTTGAAATACTTTGTGATATAATTTGACAATGATAAACGATTGCATAACCAGTAAGGAGGGGAGAGTATCTGGCGGCACAGAAAGTGGAGAGAAGTCTCCTTCTCTAAATGTTTTTTTGGCCTCTTAGTACTGTACAACATAGCAATTTGCAGTCATTTACATTTCAAAAACCTCACTGTGCCCAGTGACAAGCGGATATGGAATGTAGAAAAAGAAGATAAGCACTTTTATGGTAATGGAAACTCCACTCTTATCATCCCTCTAAATTCTGTGGCTGAGAAACCAAATTATCAGCTCATCAATGGGTTTGGTTTATACCACTGAGTCCATTCTAGGGATGAAAGTGCTCTTTCTCTTCCTGTGCTTCACTTTCTATCATTCATATTCCAATTAGGAATAATTAGGAACAATCAAGCTTTCCATTTATACATTTTAAAATGTAACCATCTACCGTACACAGGCAGAAGAAATTGAAAGGTGAGCCTCTTCCCAGTTTTGGAAGAGGTTTCTGACATCACTGTGAGGACAGTCTGCCTACACTTGATTTCTTTTTAAAAATATTTTTGGGGCTTTTTCAGCTTTTATTTTTGACAGGACAGCTGAAGATATAAAAGGGGAGAGGGGGGATGACAGGCAGCAATGGGCCCAGGTCAGAGTCGAACCCAGGACCGCTGTGTCGAGGAGTAAACCTCTACATAATGACAGCCGCTGTACCAACTGAGCTATCTGGCCACCCTACACTTGATTTCATTGATATGGCAAGTTATTTGAGAGTTCAAGTATCACTCAATGCTTATTAATATTTCAGTACAAGAGTCTGTTCCAATTCTAGTAGCTGAAAATGTCACAGCGTGATTTTAATGGGTCAACTGCAAATGAACCAGATCACTCAAAGTTGTGAGATTGAGGTTTGCAAAGCTTACATAACATACTTGGAATCCTGGTGGTCCATGTCAAGAGCAAAACCAAAAGATGCTATCTATCTGTATATATTGTAGGGCGCATATAGACCACATTTAACATTTTTGGGAGAAAAAAACTCTCAACTAAACAGACAGGCGTGTCTGACAGGAGACTGCACACACAACTGATGTCTTTTTCTTTCCTTTCACACTTTTACAATCACAGCATGACTACCTCTTTGTAAGGCAGTATGGGTGCTTCTGTTTTTGACATTATATAGATGAAATAATGTAGTCACTGAAAAAAGCCTCCAGTCACATGGATTTGATCCATCAGTAACATTTTCACTACAGTCCACAACATGTGAAGGAGTTTGTACTTGGTAATAGACATGGTGCTCATGATCATGGTGTTCATGGTGATGAACAGAGTTGGGACTCTGGATTTTTTCATTTAATTATCTTCTATTGCAAACATTTGAACACTGAGGTGTTAGCTACTGGACAAACAAGACCAAGAGCTGACCTCCACATGTCCTATGAGGCTGTAATTAGGCACAGTGGTGCTCTGTGCTAAATGCTAACATCAGCATGCTAACATGGTCCCATTGACAATGGTGACATACTCATGTTTAGCGGGTATGTTTACCATGTAAACAATCTCAGTTTGTGCGTTTACCACACCATCTTATAACATGCTGACATTTGCTAATTAGCACTAAACACAAAGTGCAGTTGAGGCTCATGGGAATGCCATTAATTTTGCAAGTGTTTTTTCATAAACCAAAGTATTGAACAAATGGAAACTTGAACTGAAATTGGCACTAATGGAAAAGTTAGGGATCGTATGATGATGAATGTTGTGCCAATCAATCTAGGAGATGTTAAGATATTTCACAGGATAAGTGAAAGTTGTATCCTGCTGGTGGTGTTAAAGGAAAGGTTAGTGTATCTATTAGATAGATACATTAGGACTCATCCTTTGGGGAGTATGACTATATGTAAACAATGTCATCCATCCAAAAGTTGTAGAAATATATTTGTCCATCAGAGCAGCAGTCAACAATGGTTAATAAAAACTCCAGGTTTCACAATCACTATCTTTTGCAAAAACATAGAAACAACAACACAATTTGTATTCTAGGTTACAATGTTGTTCTGTGTGTTATATTGAGATGTATGCTCTGCTGGGGATGAATAAATAATTGAACCAAACTAAATTCAACAAGGCCGCCAGTTTATCCTAACTTATATCTAAAATAAAATGTATGAAATAAAAAAAAAAACAGTCTTGTTCAATTTCAATTTGTTCAATTATGTCAACAATGGGTATTAGTTAAGAGCAGTTCACGTGACAGCAGTTTATATGCCTAAAAAACTATATTACCCAGAAAGCTCTGCTGCAATATAAATAGTAACGAAAGGGGCGTTTCCTCAGTGACATGTGGAGGAGGTAAGAAGCGGATTGTTGCCGAGGACGCATTCAGCTGTCAGAGATAACCGCCGCTCAGCCTGCTCTTACCTGGAGTTTCACTACCATGGACTTAACCGAGGATAGCGCTGTGGAAATTATCCTGTGCTGACCCACTTCTTTTTTCTCTCTCTCTGTCTTTGACGCCTTCGTTAATTTGTGCCAGGTAAAGTCCTTATTATCTGTAGTTTTCCAGCTAGGGCATTGTGAGCTGTGAGCATCCCTGTCAAGGAAGTAGCCCACGCGTTCATTTGTTGCTGTTTTGCTGCAGCTCGTGCGACAGAAAATGAGGCGACTTGACAATTAATTTAGCTAGCAGAAAGGTTTGTGTCCCATTTGGCGTCTCAGATAAGATAACAGTTCAAATGTGTGACAAAACGCTCGACTGAACAAAATGCAAACTCTGTGTTGTCACAGTTGGTGTGGACCATCAGAATCTGGGTAAATATGACCTAGCTTAATACGGCCTAACGATATTATAGAAATAATCGTCAATTTAATAATGGAAATGTTCATTTTGTGTGCTCTCCTCGAATGAGAGCTTTTTTGTTTGATAGTGCTGCAAACTGTGAGTTTATGTCAAATTTCAAGCTAAAATGATGGTAAATGCAGTGCTTGTTTCCTTGGCAGCAAAAAAAGCTAACCACTTTTTCTCAACCTGACACAGGTAAAGAATATGGTGACCTACATGTAAGATGCAGGCTTCACACAGCTAACAATAGCACAGTGCACAGTAACACTTTAGTTTTCTTGGCAAGTATTTTTCATTGCACTTCATGTCGTAATAATTATATGCAAGTGTTTTACACACAAATGTGTCCATCTTGAATAAACTAATTAAGCAGTTTATCAACTCCTAGCTTTCATTGTATTTGCCTTTAAAAATGCATGCTTTAAATTGAAGTAGGCCAAACCCATATTAACATAACACACAGACCAAATTTACAGAATGGCAAATATATTATTATTATTATTAGTATTAGTATTATAATAATTCATGCTTAATGTACATTATATGGCTTTTAGGTTATTGCTGTTCAATTGTTAGTCATGATCTTACAGTGGTGATGCTCTGAGGATGAGCTAAACACATTTCAGATGGTCTGCACCCTATTGTCCACAAACCCCAGCAGAAGAAAAGCCAATGTCATAAAAGTAATGACAGACCTCCACAATTATCATAACTGTTGCTGTTTACAAGTTATTCTCAACTTTATCAGTTATGGACAACCTATGTGTTAAACATGGAGCTGTATCAAGCAAATGTTGGGAATGGGAAATTGGAAATAGGAATTTGACTTTGGGTTAAGCATCTTGTTATTAAATATATCACTCAAAAACAAAACAATTGTACTACATACGGTATGTCACTCAAAACAGAAAAAGCAGTACTTGCATATAGCCTATCACTCAAAAACAGAAAAAAGATGGCATTCAAACCAACATTGTGTACTATTGGTTTTTGTGATTTAGCGCCCTACGGTTTTAGTGTAACTCTCTTAAACACATGGACAGCTGTACACGTGCATTTGTTATGACTACATTACTTATGATCTAAAACTAGCGAGTTGACAACTTTGCCAACACAGTCAAACATCAAGCAAGTGCAACAACACAAGACATTAGCAGCATTAGCGTAGAATTCGTACTCGCTCCCCAAAGTTACATAGTGCAAGAGCAGGCGTTTGGGGCACAGAGGGGGATAGAGGCCCCATTCTCCCTTTTACGTACAAGTCAAAGTAGCATCAAAATTATATTTCAAAGCTGTTATTTTTAAGGTAAAAAAGGTACGCACTTTTGCTTTAAATTAGAATAATAAATAGAATATTGGAGGTAAGTATGTATGCACAACAAGGTATCTTGCAACTATACAGAGTGTTGTTATGGCTGAATAAATTATGACCAATATACAGCAATTGAATATGTATTACATATAGTAGGTGAGAGAAGATGGTCTGTCTCTGGTACTGGGTTACAAGTCTGTCTTTTAACAAAGTGTACTTTTATAATCTTTACTGACAGTCCCTGGACTGGGACACAGGACTGAAATAGTATAAGTGCATGTAGTATTTGTACCTACTAAAGGACTTAAACTACTACTTGATTATTTAAATTGTCATAGGTCAATTTTAAGGTGATTAAGTGAGTGGAATATTTTTTATAGTGGCTCCAAGCGTGTGATTTGATTGAGCTACGCTATATGTAGTGAATGCTTTAAAGACCTTTTGTGTTAATCTTTTGCAGGTCTAGTCAACCCTGAGGAACCATGTCGGACAAAATGTCCAGTTTCCTCCATATTGGGGACGTTTGTTCCCTGTATGCAGAGGGCTCCACCAGTGGATTTATCAGCACTTTAGGGTAAGTCTGCTTGTTTGAATGTGTGTTGTCATGACCCCTTATCTAACTCCACTTCCCTGCTGCAGGATTCTATGTGTGCTTGATGGAGGGACGGAGTTTCAGACAACGTTGTCTTACTGTGCAGAACACACAACTATAAAATAGTTTCAATACAAAACAAATAATTTTCAAATGCCACTACAGTTCTGTGAATCCTGGATGACCTGGCAGAGGCAGTGTTAAACAGTGGGTCAAAATATAAATACGGCAATATATTGTTGTCCTTCTTCATGCGATAGGATAATCGATATGCTGGCGCAACATTAATAATGTTTAATGTGTTAAGAGTAATCTTATCTCATTTGAGAAATGGTTGATCCTGCTGTAGTCATTGCTCTCCTTTTATTTCATTGTTAGTCTGTGCTCAGTTGGTACTCAAGCCTCAAATTACCCTGTCTCTTCCTACTACATGCTGAGCACCATTTATTTAAGCACTTGACGTATTTCCTCTTCCCTAATTCTAGGGAACAAGTTAAAAGTGTATCTCATTATGTGCTTGACAGTCACAGAATTAACAAAAGACTATAAGAAGATAAAAGAAAAGAGAGGGTGATCATTGATGTGAATGTCCCTGTCCAGCATATCTGACAGCATATCCGACATGCCAGGCTCCATTTTTCAGACTTAATTTTCCTGCATCAAGCCTATCTCTTTCCTTTTTTTCCCTGCTATTTTTTGCCCCTGGGTGTTTGTTTTTTTGTCCCTAGGTGTAAAGGAGCACAGCATTGGTGTTGTCATCTCCTCCCTCTCATTTTAAGTGTTGCACTCTTCTTCTTGCCATGTCATAATTGTATTTGCAATCACCATAGGCAGTGCAGAGCACTCCTCCTTGCCAGCTCTCAGAAACCATGCTCTTTCACAGTTCAGTGTCATACGTCACCTACCATGGCAACAAATGTGTGCACAGCTTTTAAGACAGCCACAATGACCGAGCTTGTTTGTCAAATTCCCCATCTAGTGTTGTTACTGTATGCCTAGTAAGCATTTCTCCCCACCACTGCTGTGAGGGCTCACTGTTAAAGAGAAGAGCTTAGAGGACGTAACTATAAATAGCATTCTTGTATAAGGTGTTTCATTTGCTGTCAGCATACTGAAAGTGACCCCTGAGAGACGGCTGCAGCCACCTGGATAACTGCTGCTTGCTCAGAGAGGCTAGCACCCAATGTCCTGATGCTAGGAAGATGGGATACAGCCATGATGTTGTATTTCATAATGCAATGGGGTTTCTTCTTGACCTTAGATACAGATGACCCTTGAAATCCCTGTTCTTTTTTGGACCTTGGCCCATCAGTCCATCAGTGTGATCAAGGCTATGGCTCTTCATTCCTGTAGTGGAGACTCGCACACCATGTGCTTTCTTCCTTCATCATCACAGTGCTCCTGCAGTGCAGAGTATACTGCATGTGCTATAAAAAGATGTAATTGACTAGACTGGCTAAAGCATCCTACTGAATTGTATTATTTGTGCTGATCTGCTACCTGATGACATTCCCAGGGGTTTCCCCAGAATTCTAGGGTAGGATGGAGCTATTCATTAAAAAAAACAAAATGTGTTTTAACAAAATATTTAGTATATTATTTGGAAAGACAAGGTTGAATAATGCTGCTAAAATAGATGTAGAGTCTTTTTAACCAAAACTACAAAAGGCCAATGTGATGAGACAAAAGGAGAACTTGCTTGGACGCGTGTTCTGGGCTGCACAATATATCAATGTCCATACATTAAATATCTTTCAGTGCTTTGACCCATTTATTATATGACGGTGCATGCTCACCGTAGCACAGGTATATTTCAGTTTGTCCATTTCATTTAAGTTACGTTTTGTTCTACTTTACAGTTAAACAATACCACTGACAAGCCACATTGACATGGTGAAAAGCTGTTTGCTTTCTTCTCACACACACACACACACACACACACACACACACACACACACACACACACACACTTTGTGAAGACAGTTTAGTTCAACGTACTAAGCTCACATCATGGACAGTTACATTAATATTGAACATGAGAGCTTCCCTGTGTCTCCAACCTGATGTTTACTGTCGAGTACAGTGAAAAATGTTTTAATGCTGCTTTTCATGTGTTACGAATGAGCTGACTGACTAAATCAAGCAGTTTCTATGTCCAGTCGAGACGTTTTCACAAGAGACATTTTGACTTGACATAGCAGAAAAAGTACAGTTGTTAGTAATACTTTTAACAATGACACTGTTCCATTTAATTGTCCCATTAAGCCAGGACCAATACCAGGACACTGGAGCTGACCCATTTAATTTGAATGCAGCCATTAACTCTTTCTTCTATTTTTTAATTAATGATATCTCTCTTTTTTTCCGATATGTTGTGCACAACTAGATGATACTGTTTTATAAACCTCAAAAGCATCTGTATCAGAAATGTAAGAGGCCCTGCAATTAGATTTTTTAAATATTCTACAAACTTGGTTGTCAGCTGTGACAAATTACTGCTTGATAAATCCAGTACCTAGTCAATGTTACTTAGTGTGAAGCAGAACCTCAACTCCAGATTCAAGTTTTTGGTTTTAACTTGTAATGATTGTAAATCTCTCCAGAAAGTAGGACAATTTATACTGCCATTGATGAACTGTGACATCAGAATGCTTCTAAAACTCTAAAACTGATATTTGTCCCCTTAGTGCTATATATATACATGTGTTGTGTTGTGTTGTGTTCTATTGTTTGTGAAATATAAATATCCGTTCTTTCATAATTTCTTTTATTCTCAAATGTTTTGTTTTCACATCTTAAAACAATCCCTATGTTTTCAATAATGCAGTTCCTTTATTTATGGATTAATCATTCTTTTTCTTTTAATTGTGTGTAGTCTAAGGTTATAACTCTTCATTTTGTTCTTTTCTCAGTCCTGTTTGATTTTTGTAATTGCTTCCTGGTTGGTTGTTGTTGTTGTTGTTGTTGTTTTTTTGTCCTGTTTCCTTGGGACCCCTTGAAAACAAGATGATACATTGCAATGGGTTTATCCTAAGATAATACAATTTCTGAGAATGTTAAATGGAAGTTTTTGAGGGTGTATTGAGTTTTAGTCTATTTAAGTTGCATGTGTCTTGTGTAATTGACTCCATTGACTCACCATCATGTTGGCTGTGCCCCCAGGCTTGTGGATGACCGCTGTGTGGTACAACCGGACACAGGCGACCTCAACAACCCACCCAAGAAATTCAGGGGTAAGACCTTAAAATTACTTGCTTCTCACTTAATGATATCTTTATGTCTACTGCATGGTAAAAGTCAGCGTTTTCAGCAATTTAAGTGTTATATATGGCTTGTGCCACTCTTAAGTATGCAGTTGTGTGTCTTGGGATTTGTTTACTTTTTAATTTGGCTGCACATGTTGTAGATGATTGCATTACTTTAGGGTTATTTGGATGATTGTATTGTAAGTTGTTTGGGACTTTTGTGTTGCAATTTGCGTAATGTAAATGTATTCATAATAGTCTCCTAATCTGTTTCTCGGGCTGTTAGATCTTTACTAAAAAAAAGTAATAGTAAAGTAAGTGGCTGTGGTTCTGGGTAAGAGCCCTTTTTTCCTTCAGAACTGCTTGAATTCTTTGAGACATGTTTTGTTCACAGAATGATTTGAAATTCTGTAGCGATTTTAGATCACACATTAATGCTGTGAATTTATTAATTCACCAAAAGGTGCTTCACTGTGTAAACATTTGGAGGTGGGCCACTGGATTGAAATTAAGTCTCTTTTTATGGTCCCGAAAGCATGTGGAGATGGTAATGGTTATATTTGCATATTATCTGGTTGGACAGATGAATTTGAAAAAAGGGGTTCACTGTATGATCTTGGTTGGCAACAATGCCACTGCAATGCTGTTGCCTTCAGATATGCTCACATGGAAAGAAAGGGCCTAAGAAAACATTTGGCACACCATTAAGTGACCAACAGCCATCTGTTTGACAGAAGACAGGGTAGACACATAAATGTACAGTTTCACTGGATCAGTCACTACAGAAATGGATGATCATATGACCAGGTGACAACAGTGTTGTCTGACGCTTCAGAGGAAATACATTTATAAACGTGTTGGCAGGTTTCCAAAGAATGTCTTTAGTAAATTAGTTAAGAGTGAAATGACTGCCAATGTCATTTTCATTTACTTGGAACAGTGCAATTTAATTAAATTAAATGTACCTTTCTATACATAGAAACCCATGCAGGGCCTTCTTTAACGTCCTTGTCATAAATGATGGTCTCTTCAATGTCATCCATGAGTGATAATGACAACCACGGAGAGGATGATGCACAGACTCACTGACCATGGAGGACTGTATTCTCTAAGATCATTGTACCACAACATAAATTCATAGATACCTTTGTATATAGTTTGATATGATTTAACATTTCTTCACAGTTTATTTTTAAAAACTTGATAAAGACTGTTTAGTCATTTTGGTCACAACTTAAATTAAATCTCTGAATCATAATTCTGCTGAATTCTATGCAACTGAAAAGTCGTTTTTGACAGATAAGGTAATTTCAGTATTTTTTCAACCTGGACCCTGTTTTGCCTGTGACTGTGACTAAGTGACTAATGTGAACAAAAATCTTGGAAATTGAAAGGCTAAATAAGAAAAGTATAAATTTCCCTCGTCCGTTCCGTTGTTGAGATATACTGTATGCCTCCCATGGTTTCCGCCCCCAAATGGTCAAAAATCAGGTCCATTCCAACAAGCAGAAAACAACTTCCAGAGCAGAGTTACTGTGCGAGCGTGTAGTCACTCGAGCCTGACTGCACTCCATGTATTGGTGATTCGTCTGAGGCAGTTGTTGTATGAATTGGTCTGTTGTGACAGTTTGTCAACATGTGCCCTGTCCATATGATTGTGCGGTTCCAGTGAGTACGCACTGCTCGTTGGTTTACAACAGGTGCTGTAAGGCTGTTTATTGGACACTACCATGACTGCCAGAACAAAAGACAACCTTTGTGTTTGTGCCCTGCTGGAGCATGATCAATAGAGCTCTCTCTCTCTCTCTCTCTATCTATCTATCTATCTATCTATCTATCTATCTATCTATCTATCTATCTATCTATCTATCTATCTATCTATCTATCTATCTATCTATCTATCTATCTATCTATCTATCTATCTATCTATCTATCTATCTATCTATCTATCTATCTATCTATCTATCTATCTATCTATCTATCTATCTATCTATCTATCTATCTATCTATCTATCTATCTATCTATCTATCTATCTATCTATCTATCTATCTATCTATCTATCTATCTATCTATCTATCTATTCATCTATCTATCTATCTATCTATCTATCTATCTATCTATCTATCTATTCTATCTATCTATCTATCTATCTATCTATCTATCTATCTATCTATCTATCTATCTATCTATCTATCTATCTATCTATCTATCTATCTATCTATCTATCTATCTATCTATCTATCTATCTATCTATCTATCTATCTATCTATCTATCTATCTATCTATCTATCTATCTATCTATCTATCTATCTATCTATCTATCTATCTATCTATATTCTATCTATCTATATCTATCTATCTATATCTATCTATCTATCTATCTATCTATCTATCTATCTATCTATCTATCTATCTATCTATCTATCTATCTATCTATCTATCTATCTATCTATCTATCTATCTATCTATCTATCTATCTATCTATCTATCTATCTATCTATCTATCTATCTATCTATCTATCTATCTATCTATCTATCTATCTATCTATCTATCTATCTATCTATCTATCTATCTATCTATCTATCTATCTATCTATCTATCTATCTATCTATCTATCTAATTCATCTATCTATCTATCTATCTATCTATCTATCTATCTATCTATCTATCTATCTATCTATCTATCTATCTATCTATCTATCTATCTATCTATCTATCTATCTATCTATATCTATCTATCTATCTATCTATCTATCTATCTATCTATCTATCTATCTATCTATCTATCTATCTATCTATCTATTCATCTATCTATCTATCTATCTATCTATCTATCTATCTATCTATCTATTCATCTATCTATTCATCTATCTATCTATCTAATTCATTCATCTATCTATCTATCTATCTATCTATCTATCTATCTATCTATCTATCTATCTATCTATCTATCTATCTATCTATCTATCTATCTATCTATCTATCTATCTATCTATCTATCTATCTATCTATCTATCTATCTATCTATCTATCTATCTATCTATCTATCTATCTATCTATCTATCTATCATTAAGTATCCTGTTTCCTTGCAAAAAAATTTGCAAATGTATCCATGTCCAAGGTATTTATTGAACTCTCATGGGCAAAGATCAAGAACTTTCATTCCTTCATGTATGATAAACGATAGTGGGTACTGGAGAATAGCAGGAACTCCCCTTATATTTGGCCTTTTGTCATGAAGGTAGCACATGTCTGTTACACATACTGGCAAGGTCAACAGGAGCGTAACACAGACTACAGTGCTCTGGGCTTTCTAACTTCAGAGAGGATCAATCAACACCTCATGGTGAGTCAACACAATACCTGTCTCCACTGTATCTTTTGCCATTTGTACCATAGAATAGACAAGTTGGTTCCAGCAGTGAGACAGTTTACATTAAATTTAGATCAAACACTGAACACAATGTTTGTTCTTTAATCTTTTCTTTGGGACATTATATGCATGACTGAGCAATCTGCTCTGAGGCTCTTCTGCCTCTTTGGAGTAAATAAGTGGTGTGTAAAACATCTGGAGCGATGTACGGATAGTATTAGGGAGAAACCTGGGACAGCTGTTTGCTAAAGGAACCAACAATCTAATATATTGTACGCCCTAGAAAACAGCAGTGCAATATTTTAAGTAAAATCTGTTGGGATTTCTAGACAGGTTTACATAAATACTCTAAAGATAAGACCATGGTTAGCGCATGGTTATGTTTTAAAATGGGGGAGTAATACAAAAATACATAATTAGCAGGCCAATTGCGCCAATCACTGCAAGCCTTCTTCGATTTAATGCCGCTACCACAGCAGCTCAGTTCAGCGTGCCAGATGCCACCAAAACGTTTGACACTGTGGTGTCTAATAAAAATCAATGAATGAAATGCGGAAGGATTATTTCAAATGAAGTACTCTATCAGTATTGTTATCACATTAAGGGTACCAGTACTGGTACTGGTGTTGTAACTTTCAAACAACATTCCTGCATTTCTGCAAAACCTAGTCTACATCTTTGACGTTCCACTTCCATGATTGCTCAGTTTCTGCCAGAAAATCCATCGGATTTCCCTCATTTAGGCCAGTTATCTGTTGCCTTGGGCTTCGATTTCTGAGGACTATGGTTGCCTGCTCCTAAGTTCTCTGCAGGGTAAATCCACACAGCTAGCTAGCTAGACTACCTGTCCAATCTGAGTTTTCTGTTGCACAAATAAAACAACTTTTAAACTTACCTATCTTCCACCATAACAAGTTCCTTCTGAGCCTATTTTGCAGCGGCACAGCGCTTTTCTCCGTGCTTAGCACCGCCTAACGATTGTGATTGGTTTAAAGAAATGGCAATAAACCAGAACGTTTTCTCCCTCCCGTCCTAGATTGGATTCCAAACAGGACTAATGCATAATACTAATGAAACTACACACAAGAGCAGACTCTTTCCTCTCCTATCAACATTCACATTGACATAGCTAACATTGACTTTCAGCGACAATACAATCCAACAAGTAGCTACGATTTAAAGTTTGCCTGGAGTTATAGAAAAGCAGTTTCATTCAACATATGCCAGCGTATCTTTCCTATGTTCTATATTCAGCCCATGATGTCCATGATGATCCAGTCAGTGTGGATTGACAGCCAAAGCATGCTGTGGCAAACGAGTGACAAGTTTGACTCAACAAATTCAAATTGTTTTTGTCAGTTGCTGAAAATAATAACATGATCATTGAAATAGGCTGAGCATTGCTCAGGAACCTATGGATGCGACTGATGAGAACGTTGAGTAGTACACACACACACCCATGTACAATCCTGTGTGACCCTCTACATTTTACTCAACTTTAGAGTAGCGGGAGGTTTTCTGCCTAAGCTAACAAGATTTGATATATTTATACTCTGTTCATGTTTGGATGACTCATCATCAGTGGGTGTGCTGTGCCTTGATCTTCTTCCAGAATTATGTTTTCATTTTTTGACTTTGAGCTGTATTCTTTTCCCTCCTCATCTCCAATTCCTTCTTTTCTGCCTTCATGACAATTATTTATTGATTTTCATGTTTCAGAAATTAAGGTTATCTTCTTTTGTTCCTGTCCAATTCACATCCTCATTCTCACTCTTGTTTTCTCCTTCAGTCCAGTCTGATAATGATTGGGAGAGCTGAACCGCAGCAATAATGAGGGCAGAAATACTGAT